>JAAAKG020169306.1:0-87152 GCA_010014905.2 Druon quercuslanigerum | reverse complement strand
CGTCAGGTTAAATTTACAAAAATACGTAAATTTACTCTGACGGACTGTGCTATTTTACGGATCTCACGTAATTTTCACCAGATATTTTTTTACAGTGTAAGAGAATAATGATTTTTATTAGATTTAATTTATTATTTCCTTGATCTCGGTGAAAAGTTTAAAATAACTTGAAAAAATCGCGACTTTTGACCTCTGATCTAAAAGAAAATTGCTGAAACAATAATACATTTTTTTTATTGCATTAATTATTATCTCACTAAATGAAAATTAGGCAAAAAGTTTCAAATTTCTGTAAAAACGGCAACTATCTAGTATTAATATAAAACAAGATAGTGATAACCAATAACAATTTGTTTAAACAACTAGACTTGCTAAAATGCTTTAATTATTACCTCGCTCTTGAGTGAAAAGTGGATAAAATATTGAATAATTCTGAAAAACCGCAACTTTCCAGCATTATTCAAAGAGAATGTTGTTAAAAATAATACTAAATTGCTCAAACAATTGTGCTTGATAACACGAATTAATTATTATATCACTTTACTTGAAAAGTTAAAAATAAGTTAAAAAACTCTGAGGAAAAAACTGCGACTTTCGAACTCTATACAAATAGAAAATTACTGAAAACAATAATAAATTATCATAATTAGTCCCAAAACTCGCAAAATATAATTTTTCACTTATGGGGTTTCTTGAGACTCCATAAAGCAGACTGATATGGGTGATATTAAAAAAAAGAATTATTCATGAGAAATACGTAATAAACTAAATGGGGCTTGCCGAAACTCTGAATATTATTTTATCAGCAAAAAAGCCCGCTTTTATTTTTTTGGTGTTCAAGAACAAAATTTAAATTTGCACATAATTTTTTAAGGAGAGAATTCCTTAGATTGTAAATTTAGCAGAGATTGTCAAATTCCTCATTTAGTGTAAGATATTCTAAGTTTAGGTAAAGAGTTCTGTAACCGTGTGATGAATGTTAAGTCGAAACAAATGATGGAGATAGTCAAGTTCGTAAAAGCAAAAAAGCCAATATACATAAAATGCCGATATTAGATAAGCAGAATTTCCGAAACAAGGTTCTAGTTGTCTAAAAGTTTTTTTTCAAATAAAATTTGTTAGCATATAAGTAGTATTGATCGTGAAATTGCTAAAGAATTAATGATAACGAAAAGGTTTCTTAAAAACAACACGGGTTTAATTTCCATGAAAGCTTTTTTAAAATATATAATAAAATAAATAATAAATATAATAAAATAAAATAAATAAAAATATTACTCTTAGAATTAGAATGTTTGATAATTGGATAAGCAAAGGACTTTTGGGAAAGGATTTAAGATGGAAACGAAACGTCGGTAACGTTGCACAAATGTTAAAAGTATATTTTTAAATACTAAATCCCAATTTAAAATAATAATATTCAATAAGAGTACTTTCTCAAATTATTTAACTTTTCTTGCCATTACACGTCTGATAAAATCTTTTAATCAAAGAATAACTTGAATGTAAAACCAACATTTAATTTCCAATTTCCGCTCACTCAACAGATCAATTCGCCCTAAACCAGCATCATGGAAAAGTTGTTTCAACCACTAGCAGTTGCGATAAAGGAGGAAATACTGCACGAATCAGAAAACGAAGAAGACGGAAATACATTAGAGGATTCTAAAGAATGTCTAGATATGAATGCATCAGAATTTGTCGAGACGGAAAGCATAGCGCCAGATTTTTACAAAGAAATGAAGTTATCACGAGTGAATCGTAAGATTGAAAAATCACGAGAAGTCGATGAAGTACACAGGAAGCTACAAGAAAAGAAATATATTCTCATGCCGAAGATAGGAGGGAGAAGCGAAGCCTGGAAGAGATTTCACACAATTGTGGATGTGGCTACTGGTAAAAAAACCAAATTTGTCCAGTGCATATTTTGCAATTTCATACGACAATACACTGGAACGACTGCTGGGACTTCTCAGCTTTTAAGACACTCCTGCGAAAATTCGAAAGAGGTTCCTTATGCCACTCCTTCCAAAAAATGTATCAAAACAATGTTAAAGTCTTGCGTAGAGTTTTGTGCGACAGATATGCATTCGTTAGATATAATAGAAGGACCTGGCTTTGAAAAGTTAGCTCAAAGTCTAATTGACCTAGGGTCAAAATCAGGAAGATTAAAAATCGAGGATATTCTGCCAAATCAGTCAACTTTATCAAAAAAGATTTCACAAGAAGCTGACGCAGCGATACTGGAAGTGTTCTTAACGATTATGCCATACATCGAAAAGGAACAGGGTGCAATTTCTTTAAACACCTGGACAGACGAAAGGAAACAATTTTGTTACACGAATGTTACATTTCACTATGTCGATGATAACTGGTGTTTAAATAGTTGTATGCTCTTCACTGAATTCCTTCCAAAAAAGAGGTACAGTAGCGAGAACATGCGGAAAAAAATTACACGAAAACTTTTGAACCTGGGTGCCAGACCCGAGCTAATTAGAGCAATAATATTCGTGTCGGATCAGTCAGTTGAGAATATTAAACATTTTCAGTTCTACAGACACATTACATGTGCAGAAACATCATTTAACAAGGTGATCGAAAAGATTTTTGCTCTCGAATATCTTCAAGAAGAAACTCCAAAACTTCACCACACTTTAACGGGTTTGGAGTCTTTCGTCAAATTCCTAGATCAATTAGGACAATCTGGTAGTTTGCCTCAACCGATCAATTACGAAGAGGACAACAGTTGGAGGGGAAAGCTTCGATTATTAACGTCGATTGTGAAACAGTCTAAAGAAATTTTTAGCCTTATGGAAGAAACTGGTAAAAAGAATGATTGGTTCAAAAATTTCAATGTTGTGGTGGCGCAAGAACTTATCGAATTTTTAAAACTCTTTGAGGAGGCACTTGATGACTTGGTGGACGATCGAAAACCGAATTTATATCTAGTTCTCCTGTGGCATACAAAAATATTAAACTGCTGCATGGAAAGTGAAATAAATAGTGTCGAAATGAAGAAACTGAAGAAGCGAGGTGAGATATGTTTAAGATCAATTTTTCCGATAGACTACCGACACAAATTGGCAACGTTTCTGTGGCCACCTGTTAGAAAAATGAAGATGCTTTCTGACCCTGAAAAAGCTGAATTTATGCGACAAGTCCAGGCGGAAATAAACGCGATAGAGTGTGAAGAAGAAACAGAGGTGGATCCTTTAGCTGATGAGGAACCTCAGCCAAAACAAAGGAAAACACATTTTGACCAGTGGATGGAAATTCCAAACAAAGGTAAATATTAGATTAATGAAAACTGATTTTTGAAATATTTAGCGATTTAAATTATAATATTTTTTACAGCTGACGCTTTGCATGACGAGATTGCTAAGTACTTGCTGTCGAAGCCTAGCATCGATGAAAACAAGCTTTTGATTTGGTGGAAAGTCAACGAAAGAAGGCTGCCAAGATTAGCCACTTTGGCGAGAAAATACCTGGGAATTCCGGCAACAAAAAAGCATTGTGAAAAGTTGTTTGAACCTGCTCGAAATCTTTTGAGAGGGCCACAAGTAGATTTACCTTTCAATGTAGTCAGTCTTAACTATCTGCATGAAACTTATAATTCAATGTAAAGTTTTAAAGATATTTTATATATTTGATTTTAAATAAAGTGCAATATTTAAAAACAAATAAACCATTTATTATGAAATAGTTTGAAAAATAATCAAATTTATAAAGCATTTTAAAGTAAATATACTGACACATATCAAAATAAGTATTGTTCTAAAATGTTTATCTATGGAAAAAAATTAATTATCTATACGGTCTAAAAGGACTTGCTAACCGTAACTAATTTTTTCACGCACATTTACTATTGTTATTATTAATTTAATTATAGGAAACTCACAATATAGCAAAAAATTATAGGATAATCAGCATTGGAATAAATAGCAAAAAAATATTGAAGGAAATGCCGTAAAAAGTAGAAAAACAGCACCAATCTGTGAATTGTCTTGATATATTTAAAATTGCTTAATATTTAATTGAAATTGATGAAAATCTTTGATAATCCCTTAAAACCTTTGGAAATAATTAAAAATCAATTCAAATCACTTGAAATATTTTGAAATGCATTCAAATTCGTTAAAATATTTTTTAATCTCTTCCTTTTAAAATCCTTTTGAAATTAATTTTTTTTATTCGAAACTACCATGTTATGAGCCTATAAAGCCCAATAACGTCACATCCATTGCTCAAACTGTCTAGAGGAAAATTTATGCAATTTGTCGAAAAAATTTCTTTTTTGATGGAACATTTTTTCTTTGGTAGAAAATGTATCTTCTTGGTAGAAAATTCAACTGCTAGGTTAAAAATGTATGCATTTTGTTGAGAATTAACCTTTCTTAATAAAAAAATGAATATTCTTAGTGGAAAATTCATCTTTTTGGTTGAAAAATTAAGTACTTGTTTGATAATTCAACTGTTTTGTTGAAACATATTCATACTCATAATTAAAAAGTCGATTTGCAACAAAATATGTACACAACAAAAAGTGGGCATTCAAATTTTCAGCTCAGGGAGTTACTTTTCAACCAAGCTGATGAATTATTAACTAAAATGATGGACCTTTAACTGAAATAGTGGAATTTTATACCAAAAAGATGAATTTTTGAAACACAAAGATTAATTTTTTACAAAAAAAAAACAACGATTTTTCAACAAAATACATGCATTTTGAACAAAATAGTTGAATATTAAACGTAAAAGATAAACGTTCAATAAAATACATACAATTTTTCAGTTAAAAAAGTTGATGTTCAATCCAAAAGGTGAATTTTTAAATAAAATGGTAAAACATACATTTTAAGTTGAAATGATAAACCTTTAACTGAAAGGGATGAATTTTAAACAAAAAAGATAAGTTTTAATCTAAAATTATGAATCTACAACTGGAATAGTTTTATATTAAACCAAAAAAATAAATTTTTAACAAAGAAGATTATTTTCTGCAAAAAAATGAATTTTCAACTAAAAAAGATAATTTTTCAACCAAAAATTGATATTCAACCATAGAGATAAATTTTCAACTAAAATGATTAAATATCTCAACCAATCTCCACCAAAAAATTAATTTGTAATAAAAGAGTTTAACTTTCAACCAAGTAATCAAATTTGTGTTTCAAAAAAGATAGAATTCTCAACAAAAATGTAGTTGTTGATGTTAAAACCAAAAAAGATTTTTATTTTGATTAAAAAATAGTTAAATTCAACCAAAAAGACGACTTTTCAATTAAGAAATATTTTTTCGGTCAAGAGAGAAAAAAATTGCATACAAACTGTTTAATTTTCAAAGAAAAAGATGATTCCTCAAACAAGAAGATTAATTTTGTACCATTGAACAACGAATTTTTTCCACAAAATACATTAATTTAAAACCAGAAACTTGAATTTTCAACTGAAAAAGATACATATACAAACAAAAAATAGAATAGTTAAAAGTTCAGTTCAAAAAATTAATTTCAAACCAAAAAAATAAACAATTTTAAAGAAATTTGTTAAACAATGTAATATAAATTATAAAGCTACTTTTAAAAATAAAGAATAATTGTTATTCAAATATAGATTGCAATTAAAAAAAAATTAAGCACGCTTTCGAAAAAAATCTTTGAGCCTAAAAGAATTCCTGATATTTTCAGGTTATTCCTGGCATAAAAAAATTCCCTAACAAATTTTCTTTTCCCAAGTAGGGCAGGTGCCCTGTTTTGCCTAAAAAATTGAATTATTTTCAACTTTCCCAGCCAAACTAAAAGTAACAGTTATATTAGTCACAAAACACAACAGGGCAAAACAGTGCAAAATAAATGCATTTTCAAATAAAAATATGAATTTTCAACTGGAATAGTTGAATTTAAAATAAAACCGATGAATTTTCAACTAAACTGATGAGTATTTAACTGAAATATTGAATTTTTAAACAACACGATTAATTTTTTTACCGAAAAATGACATTTTTTAACAAAATACGTGAATTTAAACGAAATACTTGAGTTTTCAATCAAAAGACACCAATTTTCAACCAAATATTTGAAGTTTGAACTAGAAAAAAATTAATTATCAACAGAAAATGGAATAGTTACAGGTTTAGTAAAATAAATTAATTTCCATCTTAACTGACGAATTTTTAACTAAAATTATGAATCCCCAACTAGAATAGTCGAATTTTAAACCAAAAAATGAATTATCAACTAAAACAATGAATCTTCAACTGAAATAGTTGAACTTTTAACCAAAACGAAATAATTTTTACTTAACAAAAATAAATTGTCAAACAAAACATAAATAATCAAGTTTTAAGTTAAGAAGATTCAACCAAAAGTTGAATAATTAAATTTACGGTCAAAAAATGAATTTTCAACCAAAAAATGAATTTTCAAAGAAAATTAAGGTATGCTTAACTGGAACAGTATTTCCAATTTTAGATTAAGAAAAACAATTATTTTCAACGAAAAAAGAAACCAATTTTTAATAAAATAGTTAAATTTTCGGTAAAATATCATTTTTCCACAAAAGAAATAAATTTTTAATTAAAATAATGAATTTTCAATAAAAACAAAATACTTTTCAACAAAAGAGTTCATTTTTCAACCAAGTAAATTTATTTATAACCTAAAACATACATTTTAAACTAAAACTATGAATGTTTAACTGGAATACTTAAACTTTCAACCAAAAAGAAGAATTTTTGAACAATGAGATTAACATTCAAAGAAAAAAATTATTTCCTACCAAAAAAAAGTCGATTTTCTATAAAGAAAGGTCGTTTTTTGAAAACAAAATTCGTGAATTTCCAACGAAATTTTCTATTAAAAAGGTAGTTTGTTTGAAAGACAATTCATGAATTTTCAACGGTTTGAATGAATTTATAATTAAAAAAGACATTATATCCAAATTGTTAAATTTTGAACTAATTTTCAACAGAAAGTGGAACGGTTAAATTTTCAGTTGAAAACATTAAATTTCAACTAAACTGATAAATTTTCAACTAAATTGACGAATTTTTCACAAATTACATGAATTAAAAAAAAATAGTCTAACGTTTGAATAAAAATATTAATTTTCAACCAAATAGTTGAATTTTCATCCGACAAGGATAAAACTCCAAACAAAAATTAAATAGTTCAATTTTCCGTTACAAATCTAAGTAATTAAAAATTATGAATCTTCCAACAACAAAAAAATGAACTTTTAACAAAGGAGTTGAGCTTTTAACGAAAAATGTTTAAAAAATGTATATTATAATTCAGAAATATTTCCTCTTTGAAATAATGTTTCTAGTCTAAAAACTGCTTTTTAAGTACTTCCTTTTTCTAAACTTTGCAAAGAGAAACTATAATATTGTGACGAGTTTTTCTTGGAAAAAGGGATTTCTTGAACTCTTTTCTTCTAAATCCCCGTTATAATTCCTTTTAAAAAATCCAGTGTCAAAAATTTCCTACTTCACGCGAAATTATATTTCTTTACCAAAACTCCCTATCCTAAAATAAAAAAAATAATTATTTTCTCTCATATGCCCTTAAACTATAAATGAAGTAGAAGTCACTTTTCCAAATTGACCAAAATTATTAAAATAATTATAACTTGAATTGTGCTACGATCTGAAGTAAATTTCCGGTCATTTCCCGACAATGCACGGTTTCCCGGTAAATTCGTCACCCTTTCTCTTGATAATTCCTGAATTTTTTTATTCATTGGAAATGGTTCTCAACTAAAAAGAAAAGAAAAATAAATCTATTACATACCTAGATTCAGTTTCCGAGATGGCAATCAGCTTTGGTTGTTGTCGGTGCCTGGACGCAAGCCAACTGAACATGTCATGGACTTTCCTCTCCTTGAACGGCTCCGCTCTTGCAGATCCGTATTCGCATTCCGCCAACAAATCGCCATCAGCTTCCCCAGGTTTCGGTGGCGACAGATCATGGAATTTGGGTTTGTACTTCGTACACCTATTCACGCCCGGTAGCTGCTCCACCAAGTAGATTGCTGCATTATTCTCCAGTCCCAGGTTCTCCGTCAGCGGATTGTGAGGCAAGGGCGGCAAGTTGTGAGCTTTTCGTGCATTTTGAACGGCTTGAAAAACAGTATCCCAAACTTCAGACATGGAAGATGCAGTGTGAGTAAATCCATCCTGAGACTTGATCTCGTACATGAGACTAGGTCCAGTCAATTTCTTCTTCTGGGGCGGAACCCGTGGAATATTCTTCACTGCGTTGGCGTTTTTCGAGATGAGCCTGGGCTTTTTAACTGCTATTGGAGGAGATTTGAGTTTCGGGAGATTCGCGGTATTGGTGGACCCGGTTTTCTCACTGAACGAATTTTTCTTCAAAGTGAAAGTTTGTATCGGAAGAAGCTTCAGGGACTTTTGTTGATTTTCGGGCGCAGGTGTCACATCCATCGAGGTGATTTGGGGAGATTTTTTATTAATCGTCGAATTCAAGGATTGGGTGATTTTGTATGAACCATCCTCCAACTGCTTTTGTAAGACAATTTTCAAAGATGTATTGCTCGGCGGCGCCTTTTCCTTCAACTCGGGCTCCAACTTTTGATTTTGTTTTACATTTTCTTGAAGCTTTACTTTCTCTTTCAGATTGTCTTTCACGTTCTCTTTTAGTTTTTCCTTAACGATCAGATTTTCCTTCACTGCAGGATTTTCCTTCACCACAATATTTTCCTTCACCACAATATTTTCCTTCACGATAAGATTTTCCTTCACACTAAGAATTTCCTTCACGCTAATATTTTCCTTCACGCTAACATTTTCCTGCACGCTAACATTTTCCTTCACGCTAACATTTTCCTTCACGCTAACATTTTCCTTCACAATAACATTTTCTTTCACGACCTCTTTCAGATTTGCTTTAGCAGCCTCTTTTAGATTCTCTTGTAGGTTCACTCTCAGATTCTCTTGTAGGTTCACTCTCAGATTCTCTTGTAGGTTCACTCTCAGATTCTCCTTCTCTTTTAAATCTTCCTTCTCTTTTAAATTCTCCATCATCTTCTCTTCAAAGGTCTCCATCAGCTTGAAATTCTCGCCAGTGGAATCAACAGTAATCTCCAAGTTATTCACCCTTAACTGCGATTTATTCTCGGGTTCAATTATAGGTAAAATTTCCTTCGGAGGCAAATCAACTTCAGTCTCAATGGGTTTGATTACCGGCTTCGTAGGCTCTTCCAAACCGATATCAGGTTTCTGGACAGGTTTGAGAGAATCTAGCTTAGGCATAACAGCTTGCATGGGTAGAACCCTGTTCATCGGCCGACTCGTTGGTACGTTACTCGTTGGCATTGTAATCTTATTCTGTGCACTGGGATTCGAGACAACCGGGGTATTGCTTAAACTTACGTTACTAGTAGTATTTGTCAGCGAACTACTGTAGGTACTATGCACACTATTTACATCATTAAACTTATTTACAATATTTCTCTGAGTAATGCAATGATTGGGCAAGGGAGGAATCTTTGTTGATATGCTTGACTTTATCATGCTCGTGTTCTCCGACACGTGCTTGGAATCAAAATAGGGTCGGACACTGTTGCTAATTGGCTGTTCCGGACCCAGAATCGGCTGCGCAACCTTCCAGGGAATATTTTCCTGTGGAGGAGCTTGCATCGCCGGATTTGGTCGAACCGCGACTCTTGGAATTGTAGGAATCGTTTGCTGAAGCGGCTTCGACGGAGGAGACATTCGGGGATTTTGATGGAGCTCAGGAACAAGTGGAGGCGTTTCCAAAGTTTGAATTGGCCTGACGGGCTCGACAGGTTGCGAGTTCATGGAAGAAGAGAGGGTGCATGCGACTGGGGTGAAATTGGGTTCGGGATTTGTTGGTACGCTAAGTTGTGGTGTCGCGATGGCATCAGTTATGGAAGTAGGTTGATTGACGACAACGTAGCTTCCAGCCATTCCTGGAACACCTTGCATGGCTTGAACGGTTGGTACGTTCGGCATGGTCGAGACCGATTGCACATCGACGATTGGCTCCATGAGCTTGGAAGCTTGAAATACTTGAGTTGTGGTTTGATAACTACTTGATAATACTTGAGGTACTGCACCAGTCATGAACTGACTCGAAGACATCACCGTGTTACTGACAATCGTTTCCAGACCGTAGTACATTGGCTGACTTGATACGAACATGCTCCCTGTCGAATCGGTGAACATCTCGAGGGTTGGAGTCGAGCTGAGGACTAACTGCTCGGAGGAAATTACCCCGCACTGAATCGCACTTGGTTGTTGCTGAATTATCGTTCCCAAGACTGTAGGTTGTTGTTGAGTCAGCTGAACGCCCGGAAGTACTGAGATACCTGGGAATGAGATATTTTACTGTTTTTTTTTTTCTAAAATTATTATTCTTGAAACTAAAAAAAAATTGATCAACTTCCAAAGTTTTGTTTAAATGAGGAAAAATTACATTAAATAATATTAAATTATGAACTAAAAACATATGACGACTCAAAGATCGGAACCACGTTGCAATTGGTGGCACGTTAAGTAAATACGGAACTATTTCACCTTATCTATATTATTTCTCTCGTAGTAGCCACGTGCAAAGTGATAAAGCAGCTTATACTCTAACAAAAATGAGATAAATGGAATTAGATATCAAATTATTCGAATATTATACTCAAGATTCAGCAGAGATCAGCAGTTTTTATCGTTTTATCTAACCTAAATTATTGGGCAATTATAGATTCGAAAAATTTGGGAGATGCTTGCTAATGAATAGATCATCACTGACTGAAATTGTTATCTCTAAATTCGCTTAGTGGAAGGCATTGATAAGTACTTGTGTGTGACTAAACATATCTGTATTCCAAATTCTAAATTTAGTACGACCTAAAAGCGTTGTTAATTTCGAGCTTAAGTTTCACGGCAGTGAAAAGCAGTAAAAAGCAGGGATAAAATATAGGGACTAAAGGGTAACAAATTCCGGATAAATATAGAAGATTTCAGAACAATTTAAGTTACATTCAAAAGAATTCGAATGAATTGGACCAAAATGTTAAAAAATCCATTGATTTCCGTAAAACTTATATACATTTAGAGGAAACTAAGATAAAAGACAAGAATTCAATGAAATTCCTAAAAATTCAAGATGAATTTAAAAAAATCAAGGGAATTCAAAGAATTTAAAAGAATTCAGGGCGAATTCCAAAAAAATTTTAATCTCTTCGACTCTTTGAAACCCTACTAATTTCTAACCTTCTAACACAAGAAGTGACTAATAACTACAAAACAATTCAAGTTAAATTTAAAAGAATTCAAAAAAATTCGAACAGTTTTAAGAATCGATAAAAAATTGGATTGGTTGCAGTAAGTCTTGATTAAATTTAGAGAATTTTAAATGAAATGACAAGAATGAGATAAAATTCATAAAAATCAAGCTGAATTTAAAAAGCAATCAAGTGAATTGAAAAGAATTAAAAAATATAGAAAAATTAATTAAATTAGGTAAAATTGAATAATTTTAGAAGAATTCAAACTAATTTAAAAGAATTTAGGATACATTAATAAGAATTCAGGGCGAATTCCAAACGAATTGCAAACAATATTTGAAAATCTCTTTAAACTTTCGAACCGCTACGAAATCCCTCATGTCTTGTGAAAAATTCTTTGAAATACATTAAAATATTAAAATCCCTTAAAATTAATAAAACCCTTGAAAATCCCCTTGGAATTGTTCAAATTTCTTGAAAATATCTTGGAATCTTTTAAAATACCCTAAAATATTTCAGTCTTTGAAAGCCTTCAAACTACTCAAATAAATAAAAAAAAATCTGGGAATCTTTTAAAACCAATTAAATTACTGAAATCAATACAAAATTTCTTTGTAATCTTAAAAAATTAACTAAATTATTTAAAACTTCTTTAAAATTGTTTAAACCTCTTGAAAATGCCATTGACTTTGAAGAAAAAAAATAGGTTAAAATATTTCAAATCCTTTCATCATTTTATCAATCAGTTCTCATGATCAATTAAATTAAAACTTTTAAAAATGCAAAACAGTCCATGGCATTAAGCATAATAGAGAAAATCTAAATAAATTCAAGTGAATTACTAAAATTCCGGAGATTCCCGAAGATTTTATGATAAATTAATAAGAATTCAGGGTAAATTCCAAATTTCTTTAAATCTGTAAAACTCTACAAAATACATCAGTTCTCATGAATAGATTCTTTAAAATCCACTAAAGTATTATAAAATCTCGTGAAATTCTATGATGATATTTTCTAAAGTCATGGGAAATTAATTAAAATACATTAAGAGTTTTAAAATCCGTTAAAATCATTGAAACCCTCGGAAATCATATAAAATAATGTGATTTTTTGTTTAATATGTTAAAACCTCATACATTCAGTAAAATTGTTTCATATCTTACAAAATTCTAGAAAATTCTGGATCCTAAAATATTTTTTAAACTTTAAAATAACTTCAAATTAATGAAAGTAATAAAAAAAATTCCTAAGAATCTGTTTAAAATTCCCTAAAATACCTCAAATAAAAAGTACCTGAAAATGCCTTAGACCTTAAAGTTTTAAAACTACCCTAAAATCTAAACAATTGCTTCAAAGTTTTGATTTCTATTACAAAATCTCGAAATCTTTATAAATAACCTGAGATATTTCCAAGAATTCGAGATAATTCAAAAATAGGTATACACCTGAAATGAATAGTGATTAACCCACGAATTAATGTACTAAATGAAGTGACTAATTATGATCTTTGATGTGTGGTAGCCCTTATTATTTTTGTTATTATTCTTATTATTATTTTTTTTTAAACCAATACCGTTTTTAAACATTACCGGTTTTAAAACATTTTTTTAAGTCGATAAAATTAAAAATTTTGAACTGTAAATCTAAACATTTTTCCATCTAAAGTAATAAAAAATAAACTATAAATTAATTGAATTAAAGAATTTTATATTCAAATTCTCAATAATTTACATGTATATAAGTGAGTACTAGCACTTTTCAATTGGATTTTTTTAAATAAAATGCAGATAAATAGCAAAATTTAAAATTTATAACTTTTACTAATTATAGAGTTCAAATATTTAAATTCCATATCAAAAATATAAATCCAAGTTATCATTTGTACTGTTCTAAATTAAACAATCAATCAATAAACTTACATTTAAAAAAAAAATTATATTCTTTTCAGAAATTTTACGCCAGAAACATTAAAAATTAAAAATATACTTTTTTTAAACTGAACACTTTTTAAATGAGAAGTTAAATTATTTTCATTTGAAATAGTTTAAACATATTTGCAAAGCCTCAAAATCTTGAGAAATCTCGAAGTTGTTTTAAATTTTTTCAAATTTAGAATTATTTTTGAAATTTTTTAAGAACTTCTAAATATGTTTTTAAATTAATCGAATTTTCCTACCATATTGAGAAAATCCTGCTTATTATGTATAGAAGGTGGTCAAAACTGTGAAAAAGAATCTGGAAGCTTTTCAAGAGAACTTTTAAAATTTGCAGGATTTTCGAAAAGTGATAGAAAAAATTCGATTCATTTTAAAAGATATGTATCCATGTTTTCCTAAAAGTTTTAGAAAATCCTGGAAATATAAAAAAAATTCCTTAAAATATATCAGATTTTTTTGTGACAATTTGGGAAATCTTGTAAAATCTGATTAAATACGCTCTTTAAAAATAATTATTCGAAATGAAAAATCATTTTAAAATTTCCTAGGAATCTTTAAAGAATATTTTTGCATTCTTTTTAGGCCGTTCAAAATTCCTAAAAAGCATCCACATTTTTTATTTAAAATCTGAAAAAATTACATGTTTGAACTTTAGTTGTGGCCATCAGCACCGAAATTTCGGTACGAATAGCCAAATTTTGTCGATACACAAACTTTGTTTAAATTATTTTAAATCATTTCAAACTTTTTCTAGAAATAAAAAGTGTTCAATTGTTATTTATACCTCAAAATTTAACAATTTCACTCATAAAATAAACATTTCTCAAAGAGAACAATTAAAATTGTAACTTTTAAAGTCTAAAATCTCATGGAAGTTTTAACGATTCAGGGTTTTCTATGTCAAACAATTCAGTTTCAAAATTTTTTACTTTTAAATATTTGGTTTCAATTGACTAGTCTTTAATGAACAGTAAAATATTGCTAAATATTAAATAGCTTTTTTCTGAATTAAAAAATTTCAAATTGAATGGGTTAAAAAAAATAAAACTCAATAAAAGCCTTTAATTCTGAATATATTATTATGAAGCTACTTTTATGTTAAAAATAGTTTGTAAAGTTTCAATCGGGCGAATTAAAACAGTTTAAGTTTTAACGTTAAAATCTGGCAATTATTAAATTTTGAACGGATTTAGAATCGTTTTGCCAAATCAATTATTGCTTAGTTTTTAATACTCAAGTTGTTTACAGATAATAAAATGAAAATGTTTTGTATCGAAAATTTTCAACTTGAAACGCTTTGAATTTTCAAAGTCTTCAAAACTGCATTTTTAAATTCTTGAAATTAAAAATGTACGCTTAAAAATAAATATCTAAAATTGAAAATTTTTTATGAGTAAAAGATTTTAAAATTACGCGTTGTAAACAGAATCATATCATAATTGTAAAAAATAATCATTCAATTAATTATTTTAAGAAATAATTAAAATCGAACTTTCAAAGATTTATTTTCTAAAAATGTGTAAAAAATCCCGTTAAAAAATATATTCACTGTCATTTCCCAGTTTCCCGGTCTAAGCAGCCACCCTGAATTATTTCAAACATCTTTAAATCGAAAACCCTACAAAAATTATATCTAAATAAGATTTACCTCCGTTTTGAAGAGTCAGCAAGTTATCAGAACCCGTCTGAATATACGCTCCCGGAACCAGCTGGTTAGTTGTAATAAACTGAGGTTTAAACTGCGCCTCATGTTGTCCTCCAATTGCCGTGATATATTGCAAATTTTGTCCCGACTGTTGCTGCAATGTTTCGACATAAGCCGACATAAGGCCCTGGGGTGCCACCTGCTGCAAAATCACCGTCGGAGCCTGCCTCTGTGACTGTTGCAACTGAATAAGTTGCGGATTATTCTGCATCCCTTGACACCTCATATTCCCCATGTTTTGCTGCCCAGGAGGAGGATTCCGCATCACTGGAGCCTTAATGTTTTTGCTTCTCGGTTTCGGTGTTCTCGGAGACCTTGGCTTCAGAGCTTTCACCACATGGGAAGGAAGAACCTCGTCAGTTGTCGCGGTTTGAACACCAGTTGACAAATAAGTTGCCGATCCCTGCGGACTTGGAAGATTTGGCGAATTTCCGGGAGAACTGAGCGGCGTTGTTGCCGCTACATTCGAATCATTGAAATCGGAAACAGAATTTGGGCTTGTGATCTCCGTGATCTGGACACTACTTTCCGGTGGCAAAACTGTCGAGTTTGGCAGCGTAGTTGTTGTCCTCGTGTACTGCGTTTGAACTATCATATCGTTGGATGTTAAGACTGTCTGGTGAACAGTTTCCACAGTCGCATGGGTGTGAATTTGCGGAGTGATAAGAGCTTGAGCAATTGGCTCAATCTGAATTCCAGGATGCGAGGGAACGGACGCTTCAATTGGAGAGGTGACCTGCATATCCGGATATTCCTGTAAAACCGTGTGACCTTCCGAAGGTGACATTGCGACAAACTGAGGCGACACGGAACCAATACTCTGCGAGAATGTAGAGTCCGGTGATGTTAATTTGTTATCCATCGTTTCCGAGTCGCTGTCACTTGTCGTCATGATGTCACAATTCGCCAAGTGCCGGTTGTAACTGTCCAGAGTTCTGTAAGTGCACTGGCACCTTTTACACTTAACGGGCCGATCACCGACTTCCCCGGGTGGATTTGTTTCCGGCGGAGGATTTACCTCTTCGTTAACCGGCTGATTAGCGCACTCATCGTCACTCGAGATATCATCACCGCCATCGAACTGAGGAATCTTAAAACTTAAACTCTTCTCTCTGGACAACTCCTCTTTGTCGAGCTTCTTCTGAGATTCAATGTCGCTGAATTTGAAGATCCTTTTCAGTCGTGACCTGAGAAAATCTCGCCCTTCGGCATCACTGCTATCTTGGGAAGAATCATCGTTTGCTCCGTCGAGTTGAGGCATCGACGAGCAATTGGGATGGATTCTTTCCTCGATATTGTATTCTGGCGAACTGCATTCACTCGCGCTACTCGGATCCGCTGGACCATCAACTTGCACTATCCTAGGTTGCTGTCTCGTGTGCCAGAGAAGACTTTTGTGATCTTTGTTCTCATCTTTCGAAGGCAGGAGTCTACAGTTGATGTTACTGGTGTCTTCTATGCAGTACTTGAGATCACTGGGTGTGTTCGCTCGACCCACTGTCACCATGAAAGTTTCAGGAATCCTCAGGTCATGAAACATCGAACCCCGATCATTATTGGGTTCTAAAATAGCCTCACCTGGTTTCATTGATCCGCAATTCCTCGGCACTTTTCTCCTCTTCATCGTCGAGCCATAAGCACTGTCGAGCTTGCAACTCCAAGTCAAACTGCAAGAACGCTGTTGGTGTTTCTGACTTCCGACGACGGGATTGTTCGCCATCACTTCCGACTTCGATCTCTTCAGTTCTTTCCCGCCGACCTTCTGACTCTTCGAACCAAATATATCGTCCATCAAATCCTGTACAGAATTTTTCGACTCCAACCAGGTGTCATTCTGCGAACCGGATTCAAGAGCTTCAGGTTTTGAGACTTTATTCTCAGGAGGTTTCATGTCTTCCTCGGGTGGGAGGATATCGTCTTTTAATAAGTCGGCAGAAAACGCATCGTTTTTCAAATCCATGACTAGAAAGTCTTCATAGCTCATCTTCGGGAAAATGTCTTGCATGGAAATGCCGTCAAGAATGTCATGTGGCAGATCTTCGAAAATCGCCTCCTTCAATTCCGGTGGCAGAAGATCGGTGTTGCTCTGCTCCGCAAGGTTTTCGTCCACTTCCTTATTACAAACGGTGTCAATTAAAGAATCGAGAGTCTGTTTCACGATGATTATCTCCAACTTCTGTCGCCTCAGCTCCTCCTCTATCTGACTTTCTTTCGCGTGATCAATCGTAACGTTATTTTCCAAATCGGTAGAGACTTCTGGGACATAAACTTGAACATAAGTCCTAATATAATACCTCACGATCTTCAGAGGATTTACAGTCGACCAGTAAAGTCTCGAGCATTTATAACCACTCGGAATTATTTTCTCAACACTGTCAGAAAACTCGGGCGATATTGTTCCCAAACAGTCTACCGTCAAGGATCCAATCATCACTTTAACTTTGTCAGGCTCGGCAAATTTTTTCTTCTTGCGGTCCATTTCAACGTAAACAGGCCTTTTCAAACAAAATTCATTCTCATTTTGAATAGTTTTATTAGCACAGTCCGAAGAATGTAGAGAGCAGAAGACTGTCTTGTCATCGTTGAAGATCATTCCAATGTTCCTCGCACACGAATAATGAAAAGTGTTGCTGCAATTTTTCGAACAGCATCCCACGCTCGCTCCCTTCTTACCGCATTCGCTGCAGCGAATGAGACGTCCTCTCGAAATGGCACTGTGAACGTTCTGCAGGGAACCGTCTATTTCCTCGAAAACCTCGTTCGACCAAAGGGCACAATTTGAATGAACCCATTCATTTTGCCCGCAGTACAAAAGACGGCCTTCTTTCGACTCTTGGCTGTCACCAAGTCCTTTGCAGAGACAACAGGACCTACCATCGTCCACACTGATGTTGCTGTAAACATTTCCTGTTTTTACTGCCACTGCTTTCGGAGATTTTAGAATCTCTTCTTTCCACACGTCCGTGACACTATCGACCTTCCTGCCCGGCGATTCAGGATCTTTTTGGGAATTCTTGGAAGGAGTCGACAAACTCTCGCATTCATAGGAAGGATTTGACGGATCGAACCAGGGAAATATTTCCTTCAGAATTTTATGATAAGCCTCTAGAAGATCTCGCGCACCAATGCGATTGATGACGTACTCCATATCACAGTAAAATTGAGAGAGCGAGCCGTACTCGTTACCATTGACCTTCCGCTTCACCGACATCAAGGTTGGCGAGGGCCTTGCTATAATTTGCTGCTCGGAACAATTGCAATCTTTTGGCTCGCTCAAGTTGCTCTCCTGATCAAAACCATCCTTCGAATTCGCTTCACTCGAACTTTTTGATTTTCCCGAGCAGTCTTTCGAGTGAATCTTTTGTCTGAGCCTCCGCAAACCTCGCCTGGGAATATCGATTGGCTGATCGTCACACTCGAAATCGAACCTACTCAAGTCGGGTTTTAAATTTGAGTTTGCACTGGAGTCACTTGTTGATTTTTCACTCGCTGTGTCTTCTGCCTCCTCAGCTGCATTGCTTTTACTCATCATCAAACTGGATTCAAGTTTTTCGTCAAAGTCCAGTTTTCTTATGGTTACCAGCGGCCTGCAGAGACACTCTTTCCTTGGACTCCACTTGAGAGCGGCGCAGGTTTTTCGATTTTTGCTCAGCGATTTGATTACTGCTATGAAACCGGTTTTGAGTTCGGCTTCAATGGCGTTTCGCCAAATGGAGTTTGGATTGGGTGAACACTGTCGACATGTGAACTCGATCGTGTCGGGCAAGTAGCTGAGGATTTGGTAGCGCTCGTCTGAGAGGCCCTCGCAGACAGCGTGCACCCAACATGAACACTCGTTACACTCCATCATCTGGAAAAAAGATTAATTTATTTTATAATGAATTGCAGAAGTTTTTGTTTTAATTCCAAATTAATTCAAAATTGCTGTCCAGTTTCAAAATTCTATGACTTTTAGAGGAATTAGAAATATTTTTTTTTTTAAATTGCAGGTCAAATTAAAAAAAAGAATCTACAGAGATAAAACAAAACCTTAATTTTGTACTGTTTTCTGTAGAAAATTAAGAATTTCTACAAAGGTTTATGAATAATTAAACCTTGGTATCAGATTTTACAACATTTCTTCACACAATAATCAATAGCTACAACTTTCTAAAAAATTTACAATCCTATAATAAAGGTGCAAAAACTAGTTGTAATTTTTAAAATAATCTTCCTTACAAAATTATATGTAATGGGTTTTGTAACAACGTGTAGGTTTTTCAAAAAATAAAATTTTTTTATTTGGAATGTTATTTTTTACGAGTAAAACAAAAACTACATGTCCTATCTAAAAATCATTGATGACAAATATGTAGCTCTTTATGTATGAGCAATTTTTGCATATTCATTTTTGGTTAGCCTGTGTCGTTTGTACAAAAATTTACTTTTTATATTTTTAATTTAGTTTTTTACAAAAAAAAAAAACAAAAAAAACTACGCATCCTATCTAAAAATGAATAATAACAAATTTGTAAACCTTTTTGGGTAAAAAACTGTTCTTATTACGGTTTTTTCATACCTTGTTGTCGATAATGCAAAATTTTGATTTTTAATGTTTTTCATAAATAAAACAAAAACTACGTTTCCTATAAAAAAGCGATTTAGAACAAATTTGTAGCTCTATTTTGGATGTAAAATTGTTGTTGATTCATCTTATTTTCACACTAATGAGAATGTAATAAATAAAATAAAAAATAATTAATGAACTGAAGATTGAGAATTTTTTAATTCTACTATCTATCTAATATCCAATCCGAGTATTTGGCCAATCAAAGTTCAGAGGTATTCAAAAGTTTTTTCAAAACTAGATTGAATTTTTTGAAATTGAACATTACAATATGATGAAAGACCGGCTTCCTTTGTATTTCTCGTGCCTTGGGTTGAAAATACAAAAATTTGACTGACATTTTTTTTCTTTCTTGACTAAAACTTTGGTTTGATTAAAAACTATTTGATTCAACACTGATCTTTTTGATTTCAAAATTCTTTTCTTTTTGTAGAAATTTCATCTCTCTTTCGTTACAAATGCAACTGACTTGTTCGAAATTAATCTATTTCGATTAAACATGAATTTTTTGTTGAAAATTTATCATTTTTTAGTAGAACTGTCTGGTCAAACATTAATCTGTTTTAGTTGAAGATTAAAGTCTATTGCAGCAAATTCGTCTTTATTGGTTTAATTCAACTTTTTTTTTAAATTTAAACTAAAATCTTTTTTCGTTGAAATATTTGTTGGAAAATTTGTTTCGTTTCTGGTTACAAATTTACAAATTTTAGTAGAAAATTATTTTATTTTGTTACAAATTAATACTTTTTCTTAAAAATCTAACTATCTGGTTGAAAATTTGTGTATTTTGTTAAAAATTCGTGTTCTTTGTTAAAAAAATTAATCCTTTTGGTTGACAATGATACTTCTATATGAAATTTTATGTGCTTTGTTCAAAATTTTTCTTTTTTGGTGAAATTCCAATTTTATTTACTTTCAATTAAAATAGTTTTGGTTGAAATATCAACCATCACATCTTTTCTTTAAAATTCATCTTTTTATGTTAAAAATTAATTTTTTTTAACGAAAAATTTTACTGTTTGGTTGAAAATTAACGCTTGTGTTGAAAATTCATAATTCCCTGTTGAAAACTCAACTATCTTATGGAATATTCGTTTCTTAGATTGAATGTTTTTAAATGAAAATTTGACTATTCCATTTTCGGTAGAAAATGTATGTAATTTATTGAATAGCCATCTTTTATGGTAGAAAATTAATCCTAGGTTAAAAATTAATGCCTTGTGTACAAACCTCGTTTATTTGGCTTGGAAATTCAACATTTTCGATAACTTTTTTATTGACTGAAAAATCTCTTTCGGTTTAAATTTCAACTCTTCTTTAAAATATATCTCTTTTGGTAGCAATTTCATTTTGTTTTTGTTCAAAATGTAACTTTTTTGTTGAAAACGAATCTGTATTGGTTGAAGTTTAAACTATTTTTTTAAAAGTCCTCCTGCTTGGTTTAATTCAACTGTTTTTAATTACAAATTTTTAACAAAACCCTCCCCTCCACCCAAATCGCATTACGTTACTTTTTGATGACTTATAATAGCTTATAAAGTTTTAATCGCACCATTTCAGTTTCTTAATGACAGACTTTCTAATTGAAACAGTAACAATTTAGAAATTCTTCAACTTTGAACGAATTTAGAATCGTTTTATCCATTTTACGAATTATCTATTCATTTATTTATATTTACAGTTGGTAAAATAATCCCGTGTTTAATCAAAATTTTTCAACTTCAAAAGCTTTTTTCTGAAAATTTGTAAAATTCCCCGTCATTTCTCGGTCCAGCGGCCACCCAGATTTTTCCAGACATATAAAAATTCAATGAAAATTCCAGGTTTCGAAGATATGAATTTCTTACCTTGGTATCAAAGTCATTTTCATTGTAGCATCTTTGACATAGAGGACAGTAGTTTCCACGCTGGCGCAGCTTAAAGCACATGGAACATAATGGAAGATTTCCTACATGGACAGTGACTCCTTCGCTTCCACAGCTTTTGCATTTGATGCAACTCTGGCACACGTAAGGTCTGTCTGGACTATAAAGCCTGGCACTCACGCCAGATTTCGACAAGCACGAATGATGAAAAGACTGGCGACAGCGGATGCAAGACAACTTTGGCCCGGATCGAAGTTGGCAGGTCTGGCAGACTGTGCAACGTGGACAACACCAGTTTGGCTGGACACAAGCGTTCCATTCGCTCGGTTCCAGGCAATAGGCGTGATATGGTTCGCAGCAGCACTGACAGTGAATTAGCTGAAAACACCATTCAATAAAATTCAATACTCTAAATTCTGCTGATAAAATGTTGATGCGTTGAATTCAGCTTTATGCTTACCGGTTCTCTACCAGCGCTCCCACATAGAAAACAAATGGCAGGAATGTGAAAGAGTTCTGAACCTATAAGAGCAAATCCTTTCGCCCCAACTTCGGCTGGATCATATTGCTCCCAAAAGTCTATGGAAACTGTATACACCATTGCTGCTGTTGCTTTCGGCAAAGAACGCTCCTGCCAATTAATAATAAACATTATCTTCAAATATAAGTGATAATAACAATCCAGACACAAGGGATGGCAGACCAAAGGAGCTCAAAAAAGGGGAAATGGGATAATTTTTCAGGCTGGCCGTTTTAATCAGAGAAAAAAAATTCTCAATCATTTCCCGGTTCGCAAACACTTTTCAAGGTCAATGGAATTTAAAAATTCGAACTCTAAAGCTAAAAAATGCCCCATCTGAAGTAATAAAAACGGATCTGCAAATCATTTTAAGTAACTTTAAGTTAGAAAAATTAACAACTGAGCGATTACATTTTTCTATAAACTGAACACTTCTTAAATTAGAAGTTAAATTATTTTCATTTCAAATAGTTTAAAAATCCTTAGAAAGCCTCCAAATTTTATTACAATATTTTTGAAATTGCTTAAGAACTTCTAAACATTTTTGAAATTATTTCATTCTTTATAAATCTCTTATAAATTCAAACAAAACAAAAAAGCCTGCAAAATAAAAAATATTTCCTTAAAAGGTTCCAGATTTATTTTTTAGAATTTTGTAAAGATTTTTAAATTTTCTTTTAAAATTTGCAAAAATCTATATTTCGTTTGAATTAGGCCATCCTGGGCTGTTTGCACCGAAATTTCGGTATAAATATTTGGATTTTGTCGGTATATGTAGACACTTCGTTTAAATTATTTAAAACAATTCCAAATTTTACATTAATTTTGAATCTTTTCTGAACTTCGAAATATCTCTTTAAATTATTCGAATTTGTTCTAGAAATAATAGGTGTCCAATATTTATTTATGCAATAAAATTTAATCATTTTACTTATAAATTAAAAGTTTTCAAATAGAAAAATTAAAATTCTAACGCTAAAAGTTTTTTTGTTTCTTTAGTTTTGAATATCTATTTTCTAATTAACTGAAATTAAATGAACAATCAAATATTTCTAAATATCAAGCAATTGATCTTTTTCCTAATTAAAAATTTCAAATTCTTAAATTTTAGACTATAACAATATCTGAAATTTAATAAATTTGAATATCATAATTATTTAATAATAATGAATAAATTAATAAAAATAAAGAAATTAATCAATAATAAGTATGAGTATATTATTTTAAAGTTAGCTTAAAATTGAAAATAGTTTATAAAGTTTCAATTGGGCGTTCAAATTTGTTTATCTACTACGACTTTCCAATTGAAACGTTTGAATTTTTAACATTAACATCTGAAATTCTTAAATTTTGAACTGATTCCGAATCGTCTTGTAAAATCAATTATCATTTTTTGAGTAAATCCTTAATGTAAAGTTCAATTTGAAAAATCATAATTTATAATCCCATTTGATCAAACGAACAATTTTTCTTTAAAATGGAATTTTTTAAATTAAAGGTCTTCAAATGACGCATTGTAAACTGAATAATATCATAACTGAAACATATAAAAATTCAACTAATTATTTTTTTAAACTGTTAAAATCAAAATTAAACAGATTTTTTTTCTCCAAAAATTTGTAAAATTCCCGGTCACAAAGTAAATTCACCGTCATTCCCGATTTCCCGGTTTAGCGGCCATCCGCTTTTTGCACGGAAGGGGGGGGGGGGGGGAAGATGAAACATTTGTTTTTTACATTTAAAAACGAAGAAACAATCTTTTTATGAAAAATTGTATATTTCTAAAACATTTTAATGATTTTTTAATGGTTTCTGGTATTAAAAATATTTTAAAGTTAGATATACATTGAAAATCTATTGAAGCGATATAAAAAAGTACGATAAAAATAAAATTGGTTAAATAAATCATTTTTATATGTTCAAAATCGTTCTCACAATCAATCATATTTTCTTTTGAAAAATACAACCAATAATAATTAAATCGTGATATTTATAAGTATAATTAAATGTTTCTGTCTAAGATTTGTTATTTCATCCTTACCCTTCATTTTATTATACAGTTTTACAAAAAAAAATATTTGAAAATTCATAATACATTTTTTCATGTTAATAGTTCTACAAATTTTTAAAATAAAATCTCTTGAAATTATTTGGAATTCCTTTATGGCCATTGAAATTATTGAAATCCGTACAAATTCTTTAAAATAACATCAGGGTAGTCACAGAATTTTTAATTTACGACTTCCGACTTTCTCCCGGTTCTGCAGGTCAATATTCATGATTTCTCCTGGTTTAGAACAAAAATTAATTTCTTTGGGGAACAAACAGTTTTTTCAAATATTTTATCCATTTCAAGAGTCGATAAACATCAAACTTTTTTGCAAGAAATCGATTGATTTTAAATCGTATAATAATTAGGATAAAGACATTTTTGTGTCTAATAAAGGAAAATACAGAAATACGTACTACGCACACTAGGTACACACTAGCAGTAAATAAATGCACGTGAACAAATCACGCGTTCATTTCTCTCAATCTATATTTCCTAACATTGAAATATGCAAATTTAAAAATTCATTAATTAACCAATTTTTTCATATAAGGTTTTTAATATTTTTGTGTCACATCTTTTATATTCTTTGGGAATCAATGAAATATTTGTGAGAACTTTTTACATCTTCTAAAAATTTTGAAATTATTTAAAATCTTTGAAATCCGATGTACTTACAAATTTAAATTCTTGAACACTGTGAAATTTTGTGAAATTTTCATGAAATATTTGAAATTTTTTCCTTCAATCTTTGTTTGTTAAATCTTTTTTATTTGTTTAATATTATTCAAATATTTGTGAAAACTTTTTACATCTTCTAAAAAAATTCGAAATTATTACAAATCCTTGAAATCTGGTTTACTTGGAAAATTTTTGTAAAATCATTGTTTGTCAAATCTTTTGTATTCGTTTGAAAACACTGAAATATTTGTGAAAACTTTTGACATCTTCTACAAAATTCGAAGTACTTGAAATTATTTGAAGTCTTTGAAATCTGGTGTACTTGGAAAATTTTGGTAAAATCTTTGAAATTTTTTAAAATAATTGAAAGTTTTTGCTTCAATATTTATTTGTCAAATCTTTTGTATTCGTTTGAAATCAGTGAATATTTATGAAAACTTTTGATATCTTCTAAAAAATGATGAAATTATTTAAAATCTTTGAAATCTGATGTACTTGAAAATTTGGGTAAAATCTTTGAAATCCGTGAAATCTTTGTGAAATTTTTAGAAATGTTCATAAAATCATTAAAAAATCTTTTTTTAAATCTTTCTTTGTCAAATCTTTTATACTCGTTTGTTTAAGAGTCTGAATCCTGAGGCACTGATAAAATATCTCAGACTTTTCTTGCTTTTCTAGTCTATAAAATGAATAGTTTTTTTTTCAGCAAAACTTTTACTTACCACACCAAGATTTGCAGTCGAAACGATTTGCTGATTCTTGCCCCTCTTTTGAGATTGCGGAATAACATTAGTATTGCAATTTAGACCCTCTGGATTAGGTTTTTGGGTCTCCTTCTCCTTCGTAATTTCCTCCTTCCTCTCGACCTTCTCCCCTTCCTTTTGTGCTTTCGGAATGCTTTTGCCAACTTCTTCCTCCTTTCCATCAATGGACGGAAAGGTCGCAATCGGTTGTCCAAGAGCAACACTCGCGCTTCTACACACATGCTTCACCCTGGGCCCTTTCAATTCTAGCCTTTGCCTCGTAGGTGCTTGGCATTTGTTGAAAGTTGGCGGTACGGCAGTCGGATTTTTAATTTTCTTTCGCACTTTGATCCGATTCTCCTTTTTACGTTTCTTACTCGGCGACACTGAGCTTGGATTGTCAAACTTGTCCGTCTTTCTCGTCTGAATTCCTCCAACAGTGTCCTGATAAGTTGACTTTTGTCCAAGTTCCATGTTGTTCCAACTCATAGCGGATTTGAACAAGTTCTTCTCTAAACTATCCTCTGCTGGCCAACCCATATTACAACCTATTAGCTTCTGGCTCTGCAAATCATTGTCCTCCAGGCCTAGAGTCAAGGACATAGAAAGAGGATCTCTCATCAAAGGCGGCAGCATTGCATTTAATCCTGTTCGAATCGCAGTGGGAATATTGTAGCACTTGAGACACATTTTCAACCAACAGGCTGGGCATCGAGCTTTGTAGACACACCTCATGAGATTCCACTGTTGACTTCTTACGACTGGAGGAACGAGGCACAATCCGTCGCCCTTGTGACACTGGAGGGAGGGAAGTACACTGTTCATTGATTTGACGCAGGCTTGGCGCTTTATCATTTTACTGATGAATTTGCGACAAGATTCGCAACTGTAGATGCCGAATTTGCGCGCCTGTTTCACGAATCGGTAGAATCGCACAGCTCCACAAACTCCGCACTTGACTGTACCGGTAAGACCTGTAAATTCATGTTTATTAATTTACATTTGAAGGATTAAAGCTGTAACTGGGTGGCCGAAAAACTACATTTTCAAAATAATGACGTCAAAGTTAGCCTATTCTTTGGACTCCCTCGTGACCTGGGGGAAAAATATAAAAATATGTCACAGGCATCAAAGTACTCGTCATTGAAAACCAAAATGAGCATCGCTTTTCTTTTTTTTTTATTTTCAAAAACTTACCCCTATTTAAGGGTTGAGAATATCCCCAAAAAAATTTAAACATACAAAATACCACTAATTTATAAAATAATTTTTCACATCAACCCCTTATCAATCAAGAAAATACGTGATTTTACTTTTGTAAGGTTTGTATTATAGAAAAAATACAATGAAAAATGATTTTATAATTAGTGTTATTTCCTATTTATTATTCAATTTTAACAACGATAAGTGATATTCACTTTGATATTTATTGACGAGTAATTTGTTACCTGTATCATATTTTTACTTTCCCGAAATCATTAATATTCCAATTGATTTATTTTAACAAAAAAGATGACTTTCCTATAATGAAAGATTAATTTTCTACCAATAGGATTAATTTTCAACAAAATAGTTAATTTTTCGACCAAAAAATATGACTTAAGAAAATAGGTACACCTACAACAAAATAATTGAAGTTTTAACCAAATTGTTGAACTTTCGTACAAAATAAAATAAACTTCAACCAAAAACAGTTGCATTTTTAACTGAATAATTGAATTTTTTAGCAGAACGTTTAATATAAAAAGACGAATATTCTGTTAAAGTGGACGAATATTCAACGAAACAGTTGAATTTTCGACCAAAAATATGACTTTAAGCAAATACTTGAATTTTCAATAAAGTAATGAAATTTGCAACAAAGCAGTTAAATTTTCAACCGCCCTGTAATTTGCAACAAAATAAATCTTCAAGCAAATAGTTTAAATTTCAACTCACAAAGAAGAATTCTCAACCAAAAATAATGAAATTGCTACCAAAAGAGATGAATTTCAAAACGAAATACGAATTTTGAAGAAAATAAGTTCAATTTTCCACCAAAGATAAAAATGTTTAATTTTCAGTGAAAAAATTAATTTTGAACCAACAAAATCAGTTTTTCACAAAATAGTTCAATTTTTCACCGGGGATGAACCTTCAACCAAAAAAATTAATTTTTTAACAAAGCAGTTCAGCTTTTACTAAATCAATTGAATTTTCAATGAAAAAGATAAATTTTCAACACAATAGTCCAAAGTTCAACCAAAGACTTGAATTTTGTACCAAAAATACTAGTTGAATCATTAAATAAGTTAGTGGTCTTTACCAGTGAGAAAAAAGTGATAGTTGATATTTCAACAACAAAAAAAGAATTTTCAACAAAATAAGTAAATTTTTATCCAAACAGTTGAATTTTCAGCCGATAAAGATGAACTTTTTACCAAAAGAAATGAGCTTTAAAACCAAAGAAATCAATTTTTAACTGAATAATATCAATTTTTAGGCAAAAATAAAAAAATTTAACTTTCAGTAAAAATATTTATTTTTTATTAAAAAAAATCGAATTTTCAATAAAATAGTTCAATTTTCCACCACAGATGAACCTTCAGCCAAAAAAATTTTTTTTAACAAAGTGGTTCAACTAAAGAAGATAAACTTTCAACGAACAATGTGATAAAATATATTTAAACCAAAAATATTTTAATTTTTAATTTTTAAAAACAGTTAAATTCAACCGAAAAAAAAATTGTCAACAAACAGATTCAACCTTCATATAATTAGTTCAATTTTCAGCCAAAAAATATTTTTATTTTAAATGAAAAACAGTTTAAATTCACCACAAAATATTATTGATCAACAAAACAGTTAAATCTTCAAGCAAAGAAGATTCATTTTTAATGAAACAGTTGCAATTTTATGCAAAAAAAAATTTTTAGTTCTAATAAAAACCATGAATTTTTAAACAAGAAGGCGAATTTTCAGAAAAATAGTTGAATTTTCAACCACGGAAGATCGCAGTTGAACTTACAACCAAAAAGGATGACTTTTCAACAAAATTGTTGTATTTTCAACCTGAGAATAACATTTTAGCTAAAAAAAATCATCATAAGGAGTAAGAAACTGCAAAAAAAAAAATAAACAGAAATGGAAATGCAAGGTGAATAGATTTCTAAGAAGAATATTAAACACAAAGAGAATAAAAGGACGATAAAAAATTTTAATTTTACTATCCTTGACAGTTAATTCCCTGAATTTTTCAAGATTTTTTTTAAAACCCCTGGCCAGTGAACTTTTGGACTTTTCTGTAATTTCCAAGTTTTCCCTGACCTACGGCCACTCAGTGTAAGTAATTAAAATGGGACAATTTGAAACAATGAAAATTTCGAATTGATTTGAAAGCGTCTTACGATAATTTGTGCATAATTTAAAGCTGGAATCATTTGAAGATGAATATCAAATGATAATCACAAGATCTTTAAACTATCTATGTTGTGATTTAAAAGCAACCCCGTGGTAATGTGAAAAGAAAGTGACGGAAATGTTTACCTCGACCGAGGGCCGGAAATTATTCAAATGCATGGGGAAAGTGACAAATGTGAAATCTTGTGCTTTTTTCATTATCAAAACCAGGTTTTTGGTTTAGTTTTTAGTTTTTTTATGATGAACGGGAATAATGATTACACGAATTTCTTTGAGAAAGCGCAAGTTTATACTGATTTATTGTCCAACTTTTTCCATTAATATTCATAAAACAATTTATTAAAGTTGTTATAACAATGTTAAATTAGTTTAAAGTCAATACAATTGTTTTTGAAGATCTAATACTTCTTACTGGAAATAATTGACAAGAAAAGTTTTGAAAGATAACAAAGTTTTTTAATTTCAACGAGATGAGTAAAAATATGAAAGTAAACGATTTTTTGACGCAACTTATTGGTAACATAATTTTTCAATAATATTAATAAAATAATATATTAAAAATGTTCTTCAAACATTTGAAGATAGTTTAAATTCATTGCAGCATGAATTTCCAATAATTTTAATCAAACAGTTTATTTAAGCTGTTATAAAAAAATAGACAAAAATTCTATTCGGTACAATGTTTTTTAAAGATCGCAATTTTTTGGTTCACTTTGAGAATTAATTAATAAAATATGCAATTAAACTGTTTTTGAAAACCAAATTATTGGTAACATGAATTTCCAATAATACTAATAAAAGAACTTATTAAAGCTGTTATCAAAAAATTAAAAAACAGTATTGTTTTTAAAGGCATACTTAACAAATACAGTTTTTTATTCTACAAATTTATCAATATGTATTTATTCATTTAATCCTTTTCATTATGATGTAAAGCGTTAGAAATATTCAACATATTTGTAACGCTAAATAGTTTTTATAGCATAATTAATTTTTACAAATGTCTTATAATAAAAGAAAGTAACTTAATTTCTAGCTTTAAAAAGAAATAGAAATGTCTATTTTTATGTTCAATTAATCGTTAGTTTTAATTTTTAATAATCATTATAAATGTTGAAAAAAAAAAAAATTTAATTAAAATTTCCAATTTGCACAGTCTATAATATTTAATCACGTAAATGTTAAAATTTTAATGTTCGCTTTGTAGAATTATTATTGGTACTATCTGAAAAGTCTATTCGTATTTAATCATCAAAATAATGTTTTTTTTCACTTTTTATTAGCAATTATTAATTTATTGTGCATTTAATATGCTACAAAACATTTTTTTGGTCTAAATATGTGAAAAAAACGTATTTTAACAATTAAAATAATTAAATTGTTATTTTTTTCATGCGTTTGAATAATTATCGGTCTAGAAGTAAAGCCAGCGCCGCCACTCGGCTTTGGTAACAATAATCTAAACAAGAAACTTTAAACAAGTACAAAAATTTACCTGAATTCGTATTTCCATTTGCCGGACACTGAGCATTCGCCATAGAAAATGGTCCTTCGGTCCCACCCAGAGTTTTGTTATCCAATTTTAACCTTGCTTTTCTTAAGATAACTTTCCCTCCAGTCAACTTTGTTCCCGTCCACTCGGATTGCTCATCTTCCGAATTATTTCCATGATCGCTTCCACTTTCCGACAAGGAGCTTTCTGAGTCGAAATCAGAATCGTTCTTGCAATCCATCGAGACATCCGGACTATACTCATCATTTTTCACAATCTCGCACAAGCCACTTTCTTCGGTAGACATTAGTTTACAAGATTCCTCTGGAGTATCAGGTACTTTCGCCGAGGGACTTGGACCGCTCGACGCGTTGTTGAGAGTTCCTGATCTCGTTTGAATTCTGGAAGACTCTGAATTTGGAACATAGGGATCTGGAAGAACCCTTGAAGGAATGCCATGATTCTTCTGACTCGAGGGCACAATAACTTTCGCATCAGTCGTGATTTGCGAGGAATCTTTACTTCCTAGGTTGCAATTTTGTGGAGCCTTGGTCATTTTGCCTTTGCCTGATGTATTCTGAGATTTTCCCTGTAATTAATCAATTAAAACCGATATTTAAACTTAGGAAAAAAAGGGTTAATTTATTTAACAAAAATATATTTTACAGGGTAACGTGAAATTTCATTTTTAAATTCCCAAATTTCCCGGTTTGGAATTAAAATTTTCCTGGTTTTTTCTTGTGATATATGTGCCTTCATTTCTCAACTAACTATTAATTAAAAAAGTAATATAAGATATTAGAAAAGTTAAAAAAATGAATATTCTTATATAGTGACCGGTACGCAAAATTAGAAATTTTTACTTCTAACAGGATGGCCGTTTTAATCGAAGAAAAAATTCGCCGTCATTTCCGGGATTGCAAAAATTGTTCACGGTTAATAATATTTCAAAATTCGAACTCTAAAGCTAAAAATTTTTCCACTTAATGTAACAAAAAATAAAATACAAATTAAAGCACTCAAAGTGGAACTCTTGAATTTTACACTTTTGAAATTGAAGTATAAAAGTTTTTTAATTAAAAAAATTTGTATTCAAATGCTCAATAAGTTACACGTAAATAATGGAAGGTTCTAACAGTTTTCAATTGAACAGTTTTAAATAAAATACAGATGAATTGCAAACTTTAGAATCTTTTATAAATTAATGAGCGCAAAGATTCAGATTCAATTCTAAAAATATAAATCCACGTTATCATTTTCTATGTTCCAAATTAAAAAATCAATAAACTTTAAATTTTTCAAAATTATATTATTATTTTAAACAGTTTTAACATAAAAACGATACAAATTTTAAAATTAATTTTCTTCTCTTAAATTTTCTAGCTTCAAAATCTTGAGAGATCTGAAAGTTCTTTTAAATTTATCCAGTTTTAAAACTATTTTTGAAGATTGTTTAGAACCGCTAAATATCTTTTGAAATGACTGGAATTTTTCTTACGCTTTTTAGAAAATACTGCAAATTTAAGAAAAATTTCTTAAACCTTCAAGATTCTTTTTTAATTATTTTGGAAATCTTTTAAAATGTTTTTAAATATTCTCTAAAAATAATTTTTAAAATGAAAAATTATTTTCGATTTTCCTAGGAATCTTAAGAAAATGTTTTTTATTCTTTTGCCTTTCACAATTCTTAAAAAATTTATATATTTCTTTTAATCTGCAAGAATCTAAATTTTGTTTTAAAATAGGCTATGACTGTTTGCACAAAAATTTCAGTACAAATAGCCGAATTTTGTCGGTACATACTTAGTTTAAATTATTTGAAATCCTTACAAGTGTTAAATAATTTTGAATCTTTTTAAAAATTTTACATACCTCTTTAAATTACTGACATTTTTTCTACAAAACAATAAGTATTCCATTGTTATTTAAAAACCAAAATTCAACAATTTCACTTACAAATTAAACCCTTTTTAAAAAGAAAAAACAAAGTTATATCTTTCAAAGTTTAAAAGGTCTTCGAAATTTTAACGATTAAAGGTTTTCTATATTAAACAATTCATTTTCAAATTGTTTACTCTGATTATTTGGTTTCAATTCATTCGCCTTAAATTAACAGTCAAGTATTGCAAAATATTAAATAATTATTCCTTTTCTTACTTAGAAATATGAAATTGAATGGATTAAAAATTAAATATTTTAGACTGAAACGTTAATTTAAATTTAATAAAAGCCTTTAATTACAAATACATTATTATGAAGTTTTTTTTAAAATGAAAAATATTTTATAAAGTTTCAACAGGACATTTGCGTTTTTTTAATGACTGAGTCTTTCCAACTGAACCAGTTTAATTCTTAACGTTAAAATCTGATTTTCTCTTCTGAACGCATTTCGAATTGTTTTGTCAAATCAATGAGTGTTCCCTTTTAATACTTGAAGTACAGATCCATTTTAAAAATAACTGATTTATATTTAAAGTTGATAAAATAAAAATGTTTTTTTATCAAAAAATTTCAATTTTAAACACTTAAAAATTTTAATTGTTTAAGTCTTCAAGACCGCATTTTAAAACTCTTTAAATGAAAAATCAACATCTAAAATGGAAAATTTTTAAAGTAGATTTTTTTATTACGCGTTGTAAACTGAATGACGTGATAATTGGAAAAACAATAATTCAACAAATTATAATATTTTTTTAACTTTTGAAAAAGAGCTTGGGACAGATTCTTCTTCTAAATATTTGTTAAACTCCCGGTCAAAAAATAAATTCACTACCATTTCCCGGTTTTTCCTAGTCTCAAAAAATTCCCTGTGTCCTGGTCCAGGGGCGACCCTATTCTAAATGCAAATTTAAAGCAAGGCAAGAGTAACGTTAAAAGTTTGCTGATTTTTCCTTGCATTCTGCCAAAGTTTTAACTTACAAGAAATAAGTTGTAAGAATTCAAAAACTTATAATTATCCAAGGAAAATACAACACGGTATTTTCAAAACGTCAATTATATTTAACGTAAATTTAGATTTTAAATAAGCACAACATTTTTTTATTTAATCTTTTTTCGCAATATTTCTCAACGAGTAATCAAAAATACTTCAAACTAGCATCATCGGACGCAGAAATGTTATATCATTAATCCTACTTTGAGAAAATTAAGTAATTTTTTTTATGATCAAAATTAGATGATATTAAATTGTTTACTGATATTTTATTCAATTTAAAAAAATGCTTTATTGTTTTTGATTTTGTAAAAAATGTTTATTATAAAATAAAATAAATAATATAACATGAATGAACAGTAGGATTAGAAAAAATGCATTTTCCAGATTTAAAAAACGCTTTAAGGTGATCAACTGGAAACATAAATTAATCACTTTTTTAATTTTTAGTCCCAGTATTAACAATTGAATAATTGACTTTTAACAAAATGATTCTGAAGCAGTAAAAAAAATCTATGTACAGATATTAACGTTAAAAATTGAATTGTTTTCATTCGAACGTTAAGCAAATGTAAACGACTGATTGAAACTTTATCAAGTATTTTGATTTTGAAGATAATTACAAATTACTAGATTAATAATTAAAGGATTTTTTATTTAATTCCAAACCCTATGGTTGAATAATATTCCAGTTGCAAATATTCCTCTCTTATTCCATGCAAATTGAATTTTTTATTTAAAAAAAGGAATTAAAAAAAAAATAATTAGCAATATTTAATTGTTTACTTAAAATAAGCAATTGCAAATCAAATATTCAAAATTAAACAATTTGGAACAGTTAAATAAAGTTAAATTATAAGTTGCATTTTTTAAACTTAAAGTTTTGTGGAATCAATAATTATTGAATTGTTATTTATATAACAAATTTAACGGGCAAACTTCAAATTTGGCACTCCGAAATTTTAAAGATTCATTTTATTCGATTAAAATTTCGAACGCAACTGTTCTAAATTGTTTAATTTTGACTAATTGATTTGCAATTGCTCATTTTAAGTAAACAATTAAATATTGCTAATTATAAAACAACTTTCCTTTTTTTAAATAAAAAAATTCAAACTGCATAGAATAAGAGAGGAATATTTGCAACTGGAACATTACTTGAACATAGGGTTTAGAATGGAGTAAAAAAGCCTTTAATTATTAATCTAGTAATTTGAAATTCTCTTCAAAATTAAAATACTTGATAAAGTTTCAATCATCCCTTAAATGCAGTTTAAAATTGGTATTTATTAGTTATTTTAAAATTTTACAATTTAATAATCTTAGAGCTTCCATTTTACACTCATACATGATTACGAGTTTAAATAAAAAAATTTTAAAGCTTCAATTAAAAATTTTTTTAAATCAATAATTATTATCATTAGCAGCTCTGTTTTGATTTGATTACTCTGATTGAAAAAACTGCCAGCATTAAGAGTTCGGATTTTTTAATTTAAATATTTGAATATTGAATCAAAAATATCGTTTTTCTAAAAGAGACGAATTTTGAACCAAATAGTTGAACTTTTCAATTAAAAAGATAAATGTTCAACCAAAAATGGAACAGTTAAATTTTCAGTTAAAAAAAGAATTTTCATTTTAAAAAAGGAATTTTTAATAAAATAGTTACATTTTCATTCGAAGTGATGAATTTTCAACTGAAATGATAAATCGTCAAGTGGAACAATTAAAATTTACACCGAAAAGATTAAATTTCAACTAAAATTCAACAGTTAAATCTTATCCAAAAACTTAAATTTTCGACTAATAAGATTAATTTTCCACCAAAAAAGACGAAGTTTCCACAAATTACGAGAATTGTCAACTAGAAAAGATAAATTTTCAACTAAAAATGGAATAATTAAATTTTAAACCAACGCAAACAAATTTTCAACCAATATGTAGTTGAATTTTTAAACTAACATAAAGAATCTGTAAGTGGAAAAGTTGAATTTTCAACCACAATTAATTTTGTAACAAAAAATACGAATTTTCAACAAAATAAATGAATTTTCCACTTGAAAAGATACATTTTCAATAAAAAATCGAAATTTTAAAACTTCAATTTTCATTTATAAAACTAATGTTTCACAAAAATATTAGTAAAAAAATTATTTTTCAACAAAAGAAAGTGAACTTTCAATTTAAAATGTATTAGTTGATATTAAAACAAAAAAGGCTTTAATTCTAAATAAAAAACCGTTTAATTGAATCAAAAAAGGTTATGCATTTTTAATTTAAACCAAAAAAATCAATTATGAACCCAAAATATAATAGTTAAATTTTCAATTAAAAAATTAACGTTTTATCAAAAAGATGAGTTTTAAACTAATTTTATGGAATAATCAACTGGAACAGTTAAATTTTCAGTTAAGAAAATTAATTGTGAACCAAGAAGAAATATTTTCAACAGAATAATTAAAGTTTCTAACAATACAATGTTTTGTAAAAAAATTAATTAAAAAAAATAGAAAAAAGAATTTTAATAGAATAGTTCAATTTTAAATAAAAATTCTGAATCTCGAACAAAAATTAATGCTTAACAAAAGAGATTAACTTTCAACTAAGTAAATTGAATTTTTATCGAACATAGATTAATTCTCAACGAAAAATGCACTAGTTGTTAATTAAACCATGAAAGATTTTAACATAAATCAAGAACAGTTGAACTCAACCAAAAAAAAAGGTTTTAATTTTAAATAAAAAATATTTAAACTCAACCAAAAAAGAGTATTTTCAACCAAAATACATCAAATTTTCAAATAAAAAATTAAGGTTCTACCATCAAGATAGATATTATACTAATTTGATGGAATAATCAACTGGAACAGTTAAAATTTCAGTTAGGAAAATTAATTGTGAACCAAAAATAAATATTTTGCAATCGAAGATTTAAATTTTCAAATAGTCAAATTTCTAGTAAAAAAAATTAATTTTTAACAAAGCAGTTTAACTTTCAACTAGGCAAGTTGAATTTTCATCCGACAAATATGAATTTTCAACGAAAAATTGACTAAGTTGTTAATTAAACCAAGAAAGGTTCTAATATAGATCAAGAATAGTTGAACTCAACCACAAAAGGTTTTAAGTTTGAATAAAAAATAGTTAAATTCAACCAAAAAAAAAGACGAATTTTCAAAACAAGTTGAATTTTCAACCAAATAGTTAAATTTTCAATAAGAAACCGAACTTCCAACCAAATATAAAACAACCCAATTTTCAGCAATAACATTTAAATATAGTAATATAAAGATAATTTGAAAATTAAAAAAATGTGTTTGATTTGATAATATAATTTTTAAAAAAATAAGCATGCTCTCGAAAAAATTCCCTGAATTTTCAACGAAATAGTTGAATCCAGTATTACAAAGCTACTTACGAGAATGAAAAATCATTGTTATTCAATTTTATATTACAAATTGAAAAAAATTAAGGCCTGTAAAACTCAGGACCTCAATAGTAGTTTCGCAACCGTTGCGTAAATTATGCGCTTGGCAAAAAAAACCATTTACTCACCTGTGAACTTTTCGTTTGTGCGTCTGGAAAGGAATCCACTGATTTCTCAAAACTCTTCGCAGCCTGCTGGAAATTTTGACCACTGGAAGCTGAGTTAGTCGACTTTTTCGACTTGGTTTTCATCTCCTTCTCGTCTAATTTCAAAAGTAGATTTTCTTCCTCTTCCTTCACCTTTTTGGCCTTCTTTGCCTGCTTTGTGGTATCATTTTCACTGTGCTCAGGACCCGATTTCTCTTCCAATTCCTCGATGAATCTTTTATTCGGCTTTATCACCCTCGACGAATGAGCGCTGCGCATCGGCAGTACGAATTTCCTAGCACTGCCAGATTTATCGGACGATTGTACTTGAATAGCACGCCCATTGCTGTTGTTAGATTTTGCCTTTTGAAGCAAACGCTTAGCAGTACTATTTCGTAATTGCCTTGTTCGATGATGCCGGTCGAGGATATTATTAACAGATTTTAGCACAGGAGTCTTGACGAAACTGGAGAATTTTTCTTTCTTCTCCTTTTTCGCCAAAAGTGCTTTCTCCTCCGCAGTTTTTACGCCTGCGGACTTTGTATCTGTTTTCACACTTTTTTTGACATCTTTATTTTCATTGATATCATTTTTATGATTTTCAGTATCCGAAGAGGAATTTTTTGCATCTTTTTCGAGGTCCTTTTCAACATTGCTCGAAGATGGAAGACTCTCGACTGAAACTGGCAATTTTTTCACAACATTTTTTGCGTCCTTCTGCTGCGTTTTTATATACGACGCAGAAAGCTTAGCCTCTTTGCTGCTAAAACCGTGAAACGGTGGATGTTCCTAAAAAAAGAAGGTTTTATTTATTTCAGATAAGGTAGATTGAAAATTGTGTTCTCGTTAAAATAAAATTAAGGAGGCTCTTCAAATGTGCATTTACAGTTTACTTGACAAAATGTCGTAATTATGCAACATTGCAAATTTATTTAAAAATGTTAAATTAGCAATTTTATACTGAAAAATATTGTTAAGAACATAAGTCATATTTCGATATCAATGTCTAATCTAAAATTAGAGTTAATATCAATATTATGATACAATTTGGTAAATTCCACGAAGTATTATCTGGCCGTTAATACCTAAAAATTGGATTTTCCAGTGTGAAAAATACCGCATTCAAGCCTCTCATTTGATTTTATTGATACTTTAAGAAACATTGGATCACGAAAAAAACGATAAGGTTTGTTATCTAATTTAAAATATATTTTTGATACATAAGTCAAGATATTTGCTGTCAAAACTTGCAATAGCAATCAGAAACAATTTGGGATTCTGCCATTTTCAGAAATGTGAGTGCCAAATTGCTCAATTTAGAAAAGACAATCTCATATTCATGTGTAAAGAATTCAATGTAATATGGATATAATTACGAATGTTATAAAATAACATTAAAATAAATAATCTTATACAAACAAATCAGATTTAGTTATTAATTTTTCTTTTAATTCTGTCTTGAATAAATTAAAACATACATTTATGATACAATGTAATCTTGACCAACATTAATAACATTTAATTGTTTTTTCATAATTATTTATGTACTCTTCAAATTATAAAGATTATAAGTGACTATATTTATCACACGAAAATCCAGATGAACGTTTACACTCGACACAATTTCACAAAAAACCTGCATCACCAAATTTAATAAATACCGCTTTATTTTGAAAAAATAAACAAAAACAATCCTTCTCCAAAAGTGACAAATCACTTCTACAATAGAGCACCATTTTAGCGCATTTTGTAACAATTATCAATAGTTTTTAACAAAGGCTGACAATAATCCCGGTAACGTAAACAATAAACAAAAAAGCCGAAAGAGCTTTTTTTAGGAATAATCAAACAACATCAAATCCGATCCCTCGAAAAAGGCCTTGGAGGTTAGGATCATTTTGGAACAGAAATTCCCTTGCTTAAAATGGAAAAGGACTTTAAAAATAAGTCCAATCCGACACCTTGGAGGTTCGACGATAAAGTTTGACAAATTGGAAAGGTCGGCGTCCAGATTTTTTTGCATAAGGATAACCTTCGTTGTGAACCGAATAATCGAGTTTTTTTCGCGATCGAATCGGCGCCGTATGCGTCCCTCTGACGTTCTTAAAACGCACAACACAAACAATCTTGAGCGACTTGAAAAAATTTGTTCCAAATTACCAAGAAGCATTCTTCCCGATTTGCGCGGTATGCGCGACATACAGAGAGAGGCGCGAATTACCTTTTCGTTGTCACCGAACGTCTCGTTGAACAGGGAAAGTCCGTAATAGATGTTCTCGGCGACGGTTACGGAATCACTTTGGGCCGCTTCTGGCCAAGCGAGAACCTTGATCCGCTTCCTGGTGACCGTCTTCGGCGGTTTCCCGGGAAATTTGGACCTTCCCATGTTCACTTTTTCTCAACGATCAACCTTCACCTCGCAACTAAATTGTGAATCCATTTTACGCGATTATGCTCGCCGAGGCACACGAACCGAACACGAACGAGCACTCAACTACTCTCTCCGACCCTTGTGTCGGCAGGCCAGGGTTGGCAGGTTATGGCAAACTTCACATTTCTTACGTGAAATGCGAAAATAACGCAAAGAATGGAAAAAACCTACTACGCATCATTTATCGTACAAAACGGTGCAAACAGGTACAAAAGCAGTTTTTTTTAAACAAATAAACCTTAAAATTACAAAGTTAATATTGATTACTTGGTACTTTACTTAACCACCAGTTATAATTTATGAGTGTATTTGGAAATTAGTTTTTATTATTAATCCTGGTTGCAATGAAAATGTATGTGCTTGGTTAAAAATTTGTTCCTTATTGGTCGAAAATACATTTCATTTTGTTTTGAAAATGCGCAAATGTTTCGTATTTCTTTTGGTTAAAAATCAATTTTTTTAACTGGTAATTTAACAATTTGGTAAAAAATGCTTTACGTGAGATAAAAGTTTGTTTAAATCAAACAAGTTATTTCTGTGATATAGGACCAAACAAATATTTATAGAATGAATCAAATATTTGTTCGGTTCAAATAAAATTTTTTTTAATCAAACACACTTTTGTTTCAAAAACGAAAACAAATTTTATTTGAATCAAACAAATTCTATCTTTGACCCAGTGTCAAACAAAAGTTTGTTTGATTCTAAAACACATTTTTCTGTGTTGTTGCAGCATATTAATTTTTTTATTTATTGAAAATTATTTTTTGTGATGAAAATTTAACTATTCCCTTTTTGGTTAAAAATGTATCTTTTTAATTTAAAAATGCAGCTATTTGGATAAAAAGTCGTATTTTAGGGATTCGTCTTTTGAATGAAAATTCAAAAATGTTTGAAAATCTAACTGTTTTGTAGCAAGATTATTGTTTGCACTTGAAAATTTAACATTTTTTATGATTTTTTTTTATTTTTTGGCTGAAAACCTTAAAAATTCAAGTCTATTGTTCAAATTTCGTCTTTTTTATTTGAAAATTCATCTAAAAATTTCATCCATTGGGATAAGACTGCAACTGTTTGGTTCAAAATGAATCTGTTTTGATTTTGAGAATTCAACTTTTTTGTTAAAGTCTTCTTTTTTGGATCAATTTAACTGTCTTTGATTTAAAATAAAAATATTTTCTTGTTTAAAACATCAACTGATATTCATATTTAAACAAACAAAAATTTATTTTAAATTAAAAAATTTTGAATTCAACCACAAAAGAAGAATTTTTCAAAAACTACAAAGAAACGCTTTTTGACCAAAATAGTTGAATTTTTAACACAAAACGATTTGTAAGTCAATAAATAACAAAAGTATGATCCAAGTTATTAAATTTTTAAGATAAAACTCGATTTTTTTTACAAAACAGTCGAATTTTCTACCAAAAAAAATGAATTTTTAACAGAAATGTTAATTTTCAAACACAAAATTGAATTTGTAACCAACTGGATGAATTTTCTACCAAGAGGTTTAATTTTCTATAAAAAAGACCAATTATCAACAAAAAATTTATATTTTTGATCAAAGAGAATAATTTTCAAATTATACGATGAATCTTCATCTAGAATAGTTAATTTTTAAAAAACTGACTTTACAAAAAAAAAGCTGAATTTTCAAAAAAATACTTTCATATCCAAGCAAAAAGATAAACTTTCAAATTGTGCGATGAATTTTTAACTGAAATGATAATTAATAAATCCTAAAAGACTGATTTTCAATATAATTAATAAATCTTGAAATAAAACTCAATTATTTTTAACCAATAAGTGGATTTTTAACCAAAAAATATGAAGTTGAATTTTTGAACCAAATAAAAAAAACTAATTGTCGACGAAAGAGTTAAGCTTTTATGTAAAAATGATGGCTTTCAACAAAAAGACGAATTTTCGATCAATGAGTTGAATTTTCAACTAAATTGATGAATCCTCAACCAAAAAACAGATGTAAAATAAACTTTTCAACTTTTAGCCAAGTACCTACAAAAAAAAATACTGAAGTAAGTGAAAAGCTTACAAAAATAAATTTGTTTAAAATATTCAAATGGTTTTGTTTTTAATATAATAGTTTCGATAGAAAAATTGTACTTATCATTAAAAAGGTGTTTTTGTGTAGGCTAAAAAATAGCCGGACTCAGCAATTGTTTATGAGAGTTTTTTAAATAATTAATATATATTGCAAAGTATCGTTAGAAAATATTATTGGAAATACGTTCTTTGTTGATTTCGTAAAAAAATTAAGCATATTCATTGAAAAATAGCCAAACTCTTATTTTATTTATAAAAATTGTTTCAATAATGGATGAATCTTTTAAATTTGCAAAGAATCATAAAAAAATCGGTAATGTATTTTTAGATAATTTGATAAAAAATTGATCCTATTCGTTGAGAAATATCCCAGATTTGAATTGGTTAATGCCAATTGTTTAAATAATAATTAATTCTTGTAAATTTACAAAGCAACATAAAAAAGGCCATCGGAAAGATATTCTGAGTTGATTTTGTAAAAAATAATTAATAATTATTGTACATTGTTGACTCTGTTGATTTCGTAAACAAAATGATCCTATTCCTTGAAAATATCCAAGCAACACAACTAAAATCGTTTAAAAAATTAATAAATATTAGCAATGTGCAAAGCATCATAGAAAAAATTAATTGGAAAAATATTCTTAGTTATTTCTGTAAAAAAAATTGAGCCTATTCGAAATAAAAAATAATAAATACTACAAACGTAGAAGACAAGGTAAATTCCTTTAACAAAAACCATCTTACTTACTTCGATAATTTGACGTGCCCAACCCTGCTCAAACACATACAGAACTCAAACTGCTCCTAACTTCGGAAGACTTCGGCACCTCTCGGATCCGCTCGACGGCGACAACGAAACGCGCGGATTGTTAAACGGGGGAAATAAAGAGTCATAGAAGCATGTATGGTGGATAAAAATCTGAGTATACGACGCTCAGTAGTGAAAGAAGTGGAAAGAAGTTTGCGGGTCGGTAGTCTCACCGGCATTGACTTGAGAAAATAACCTTGGACTTGAGGCCACCGCTTTGTCTCTCGAAAAATTGACCCCTTTAGATTTTTTTTTACGACTGATTTCACTCGATCTCAAGGTCATTATATATGAGATTTTAAAAGGAGGGTGCAACCCTTATTTTAAAGTCTATATAGGGTGCTCGAGATGAGATGTTACGATAGGGAGAATTACATTCAAAACCTTTAACACGCCTCTACTGCTAACAAGGCGCAGGCAAACTCGTCATGTTTTTATTAATTCATGGCCACTGTCTACGCTTCTTTTTTTTATTTCACAACAGACTTTTTTACTTTTACATGAAATCGTTCAATGAAAAATTGCCATTTACATTTATGAATCCAGATTGGAAACAAAATTGTTTTGCAAGAAAAATAATCTTTTTATCGTATTAATTAATTTTATACTTAAACTAAATATTTTGTTGTTCATGGGGAAAATACATTTTCTTCATTATTTATTTGATTAATTACGGATTTGACGAATTATTTAAAAAAATTCAGATTTTATCGCATTTTAAAGTAATTTACATTTATTAAATAAAATTTTGGTAAATTTTTATGCAGAATATGGCCGTGTCTAGTATTGAGAATTTTTGTCAATTTTGCTTTTCATAAAAAATCTGGTTTAAAAATCAAAATATTTACCTAAAGGTGTATATATAGTTGTAGGTGCACGCATTTCTCATTTGAATTGCGCGCTATTTATGAAGCTGCCGCAATCTAACCTCAAAATTTTTAAATAAGGAAGGAATAGAGGTAAGAGCAATTTATTTGAGAGCTAAAAAGTATTTAAATTAAATTAATAATAATGATTACGATTATACTAAGCAATGATCTAACTTAAGAAGTTGTTTTATCACAAGTAATTATATTTTACAATTTTAGTATTGATAGTAAGTTTGAGAACACGTAAATTGACATCTGTATGCAGATGACATATACGTATGCGAAAATGCATAAGACATAAAATGTAGTGTTTTACTTACACTATTACAATTTATAGTGTTCTCATTCTCTCGGCTCAGTCTCTGTTTGACTCTTTGAGTCTCCATTGGGTTGGTCAAAGTACAGTTCATTGAGTTAATTTAGAATCGCCAAATCTACTGTTATGGACTAACTATTAACGAATTAAATGGAATTTCACAAATTTTGAATTCAGTTACTTTGTCTCCTTTTTAAGTTAAAAGGTGAAAGATTATTTTTCTGTGGGTGAAACCAAAAATCAAATTTGGAAGTCGTGAAGCTCTCGTACCTGATTCTGGATACTAAAATTTCGGTAAGCAAATATTTTTTCCGAAATTAGTTACAACGTAGTCGGATTAATTTATTATCGCTTATTATCAAACTGTATTTCTATAATAATAATAGTATTGATGTACTGAAAAAGCAGTTATAAATATTTTGGCACTTGAAGCAATGAATGATAATTATCTTATCGTAATCGGAAAAACAACTATGAAATAAATTTTAACATTTATTTTAATGTTTTGATTATATAAAAGTGAATTGACTAAAGTAATCATTTTACCGGCTGTAAATAATAATTACGTAGTACTAAAAAGTTGTAAATTATCAATGTTTTTTTCAGTTCAAAAGTAGAACAGTGGAACAAAGATTGGCACAGAGGTTGCATATGTTACGAAACAGAAATTTTAAACAAATACAAATGGAAGGAAATTAAAATTGAATGTAATAATAAACCCCTATTTATTAAATATTTTCTAAAAATAGAAAAACTTGAAGAGTCGGGAGCAAAGTTCACGCAGACTGCGAAAAACAATTTGTCTTGCCAATTTTGTATACCAATTTTTTGTTCAAACATGTACCAAATTTAACAATAACATCCAATTACATGAAGATAGATAATTTTTTATTTGACTTTCTCGTAGAAAAGTACTAGAATGGACAATAAAGTATAAGTTTCTACAATTCAAAAATTTGTAGAACTTTTTAAAAATATTTTCCTTACTAAGTTGTAAAAGTTTATAAGTTAATACAGAAAATAACAGGATTTTACATTTTCTTACTTAGGTGTTTCACGTCATAAAAACTACTAATTTTACGTAAATTATTGTAAAAAATTATGAATATTTACAAAAAAATGGTTTGATGGTTGATGGTTTGATTAAATTTTCGCTAAAATTTGCGCTATTCGTCAATAACCACTGAAAAACCTTTTTTGGTTTAAAATTCAACTATTTTGTTGCAATTTTGGGTTTTTAAATTATTTTTGAAAACATAAAATGGAGCTTTTCCATGTTTGGTTTAACATTTATTTTCTTTACCTAAAAATTCAGCTATTTGGTTGAAAATTTATTTATTTTGTTAAAAATTGATGTTTTTTGCTAGAAAATTAATCTTTGGTGGAAAATTCATTCTTTTTATTGAAAACTAATTTCTTTAACCAAAAATTTAACTATTCTATTTTTTGTTAAATATTCAATATAATTTATTTTTGTTATAATTTAATCACTAAACGTAATTTATTTTCAATTAAACAAATCAATCAAGCAACCAATTTTCTTCTAGGCTGAACAATCATTTGCTTGGTTGATAATTTGACTATTTTGTTGAAAATTATTCTATTTTGTTGAAAAATTGTATTTCTTTGGTACGAAATTCATTTTTGAATTGAAAATTCAGCTGTTAGGTTGAAAATGTAACAATTAGATTAAAAACATATTTTTTGTTGATAATTCATTTTTTTATTTACAAATAAATTTCTTTGTTTAAAAATATTAATATTTTGTGCAAAATGCATTTTTCTGTGAAAGTTCATTGCCTTTGACTAAGAATTTATCTATTCAACGCTTGGTTTAAAATTTAGCTACTTCGCTAGAAACTTCAGCTATTTGGTTGAAAACTTCTTTATTTTGTTTAAACTTCGTCTTTTGTGCTAGAATATTAATGTTTTTGGGGACTAATTTACCTTTCGTGATTTTAAATTCCTTTATTTCATTAAAAATTTAAGTATTATGTTGAAAATTCCTTTAAAAGTTCAAAATTTGATTGAAAGTTAATTTCTTCCACTAAAAACTAGATTTTTTAAATTAAAAACTTGTACATTCCTGTAATATTGTTTGTAATTTATTGCATTTATTTGTAGATTCCTGTTTTTGTACATATTTGTACAAATTTTTGAACTAGGGTGCCCTTTGAAAATTTCAAATATTTATGGAAGAAGAAAATAAAATTCAAGGTAAAAAGTAAAAAATCGGCTAGGGAAAGTTTTTTTAGGGAAAAAATTTATTCGAACTCCCAAGATAATAACAAAATTTTCATTGGATTCCTGAAATATTTTGTACTGATTTTTTAAAACAAATATTTAGGACATTATTTAGAAAGATAACAAGCTTGGAAGTATAATATATTGTTTCTAGCTTAAAATTGATTAAAATTATATAATTTTTTAAATTTATAAATTTTGTATTCTTTCTTCAATTTATAGCATTGAAAATGATAGCGTGGATTTTTATATTTCTAAATCTTTTAACTGTGCAATGTATAAAAGTTTAAAATACTAATTTTTCAGTTTAATGGCTTTTAATGACAACATTTTTTTAATGAAAAGTATTAAAAGCCTCAATTTTATATCCGTAAATTATTGAGCGCTTGAATTAAAAAAGTTTTGAAGCTTTCCTTAAAATATTCTAAATTTAAAAGTATTCTACTTTGTGTGTTTTAATTTGCAGTTAAGTTTTTATAACTTTGAATGAAAAGATTTTTATATTCAAACGTAAGGATTTTTGGTTTAATAATGCTTATTCATTATTGTCGTTTAATATTCTACCATTCCTTTAAAGTTCAAACATAGAAGCTTTTTCTGTAATAGCTAGCATGAACACATCTTAATTTATTATCTTAATATATTATTATTATCCTGGGTCGAAAAAGAATGACTTTTTGACTGCAAAACCTGTAAATTCCTGTAAATTCTTACCGTTTTAAATTGTTGTAGGAAATTTAAATCAAATTAAAATATGTACAACAATATATAAAAAGTACAAAAAAGCACAAAAATATTCCGAATAATAGAAGAAAGTTGTACTTTCCTGTAATTTTGTTTTTAATTTATGTCATTTTTTTGTACATTCCTGTTAAGGTGGTTTTAATATTTTGTACTTTTGCGTACAATTGTTTGCACAAGGGTGCCGTTGGAAAATGACAAATATTTATCGACGAAGAAAATAAAATTTGAAGTTAAAAGTAGTAAAGCGCCTACGAAAAGTTGGCCTAAACCACGAAAATGGTTTTCATTTATAATATTATTCAAATGTCATATCTTTTACAGTATTTTGTATATCCATCGTCGAATGAAACTTTAAATATATCGATATTTTTCATAATTTTCAGATGGGTGTCATATAACACTTTGAAATTTTAATTTAAAATTGTGTTATTCATTTTATAAAAGTTTATATGATAAAAATGTTTAGCATAGAATCAAATTAGATTCTGGGCCTTAAATATTAATGTTCAAGCAAAACAAAATATTGGCCAGGGGAAAATTGGGGAATTTTTAAAAATGAATTCGCCTTGTATTTCTATTTCTCTTTGCAGGTGCATTAACCTGGCGATTATATTTTTAGATAAAAATGTTCAAATTAAACAATTCTGTTTAAAAATTATCCTTTTTGATTGAAAATTCGTCTTTTTGGCTTGCAAATTAATCTTTTTTGACAGAAAATTTACTTTTGGTTAGAAATTCATATTTTCACTGAAATATTTTTTAGTTGAAAATTAAAATAATTTTATGAAAATTCTTCTTTTTTGTAGAAATAAAATTACAATATTTTTCTTTGAAATATGTACTAGCACATTATTCGTCGAAAATTTATCTTGTTTAGTTGAAAATTAAATTATCAGATTAAAGTTTAAATCACTTTGTTAAAGATTCAGCAGTTTGAATCAATTTTTTCAACTAAATATTTAACTATTCAAGTTGAAGATTCATAATTTTATGTTAGTCAAAAATGAATTTCTTTTGTCGAAATAAAATCGATTTTTTTATCATTTTTATGGTAAACTTCTGATATTTGAAAATTTCAAATATTTATGGAAGAAGAAAATAAAATTCAAGGTAAAAAGTAAAAATATTGTTGTTGATACACTTTACAGATATTGTAAATGGTTAAACTTGATCAAAAGTAACCTTAGAACTTTAAAGTACTGTTTCTGTTTTAATAAATGCTAATAAAATCTAATAAATCGTTAATCTAACATTTGTTCAATATCTTTTTTCAAATCGTTTAACCACTGAATTTTAAAAACAATCTTAAATATTAAAACCTTTCACTAAAAATGTTATCTTTTTTTGTTAAGTTTCTCATTTGTCAAATTTGTAAAAGACTACTAACAAATCTGTAAATGATTGACCATTTTCAGAAATTCAAATTAAAAAAAGTTCAATTCTAAACGTTCTAAATTTGGAAATGTTCGAATTTTAATTTGCAAAATCGAATAATTTTCAATGTTAAATGAGTAGTGTAGTTAAAAATGCAACAGTTGAATTATGTAGGAAATTTGTCTGTTGAATTTTCAACCAAGAGGATTATTTCAAAAATGGAATAGTCAAATTTTCTGTTAAAAAAATTAATTTTCAATAATACTAAGAAAAATCAGTTTTCAATTGTATACATGAATTTTAAACCAAATACCTAGTAGAATTTAATATTTAAAAAGATAAGTTTTCAGTCAAGAATGAAATAGTTAAATTTCCAGTTTAATAATTAATATTTTCGAATTTTTTCAATTTTTAATTCGTAAGTTTTGCAAGATTTGAATTGAAAAATTTAAAAACTATAAATTTATATTGTACCGTTTTTTAGCAATTTAAATAAAAAACATTTCTAATTTAAAGGCTCTAAATTTGAAAATGGTTCATTATTAAGAGGTGAAATCCATTAATTTTCACTTTCCAATGTTCTTTTAATTTTACAAGTTTAAGTATTTCCCTTTAAAGTTTAATTTCGAATGCTTATTCAAGAACAAGAAGTAATTTGAAAGTTACTTTGCAGCATTTTTGCATTTATGGGGGCAAATTTTTATAAAAAAAATTAACATAAGCAAATTTATTTATTCAGGCTTTTAGTTTAAAATATCGAAAGCTCATCATATTTTGCTAATGTTAACATTGAAGGTTAAAAATAATTATTTAACTAAACGTTGTTTTTAATAATTTTTCAACTATGAAATACAATTATTTTCAAACGATGCAATTTTGAAAGATTTAAAAATGAAACCAAACCATTTTTAACGTTTCGGTATAAAATTATTCTGCTTGAAATACTTTCAATTCAAAGTTGTTTGATTTTAAATGATTCCAGTTTGAAATAATTTAATCTTGAAAGTTTCAAGCTGAAAGCAGATTAAGTTAAATATGAAGGTGTGCAATTTACACTTAAAAAATTGTAACTGTAATAAATTAGAGAAATTTAATTATTTTTACTGAAACTACTCAAACTAATGTCAGAAGTCAGAAAGGTTAAAGGCTTTTTCGTGAGGTCATGAAAATTAACAAGTGTCGCACAGTCGTCAAGTATACATTGGACATTATCCAACTCCATAGTTTTTATAAAATTCAATTGTTTATTACTTATTTTTGTAATTAAATACTTTATGATTTTTTAAAAATCAATTACGCTCAAACTACGAGATGAAAAAATTTGAAAAAATACAGACATAAGGCACAATAATAGAACTTAACAGCGAAATAAAATAATATGGAAAAAAGATTATTTAAGTCATTTTTTAATAATTTTTTATAAACAAATGCAGTTTTTAGTCAGTGCTCCATCTCAAATTGACATTTTTTTATGAGGTATCTAATAAATATAATCAACAACATGAAAATTCAAAAACGGTATTGTGATCTAAACGGTAAGTGCTAAAAAAATAAAATTTTCGTTGCTCGCCACAATCGCTTTTTTAAACAAATTTCCATAAAATATTTAATTGAAAAAATAAGTTATAAACAATTACATTTTCTAAAAACGATGGGGTGTGATATTGTTGAATTGATGTACACTTGACGACTATGCGACACTTTTTAATTTTCATGACTTCGCGAAAATGGCATGATTTAATTTTACTTTTATGTGCTTTTAAACATTAATTAACAAAACGAACTAACTTTATATTGTGAAAAGAATATGTTAGTTGCGAACACTTGTCGATTATTATTATTAATTACACTGAACTATCATCACATGGAATTAAAACCTTGTATCTACTACAAAATTTAATCAAAGCTTGAACTAAAATCATAAAAAATTGCTGTTTCAGACTCGAATCTCAAAGGACTTTCCGCGTTGACCAGGGACCCACAGTCTCCAGTATGTCGAGGGTCTACAAACTGTGCTCCCTAGTTTCCCAAAGGACCTACAGCACAACAACTTTTCCAAAAATAACAACTCACTACACGGTTGTTCCAAGGGAAAACGATCCACGATGGAAGGAGGTCAACATGGAGAGATACGTCGACGAGACCGATATTCTGATCGTCGGAGGCGGACCAGCAGGAATGTCTGCAGCAATTCAGGCCCGGAAATTAGCTGAAAAACACGGCAAAGAATTGCGAGTGACCCTCGTCGAGAAGTCTGCAACAATCGGAGGACATATCCTCAGCGGCGCTTGTATCGACCCAATTGCTTTGAATGAACTTATTCCAGACTGGAAGGAACTTGGAGCGCCTTTAAAAACTCCCGTCTCCCAGGATAAGTTCGCTTATCTCACAAAAGGTGGACGAATTCCTATCCCTGTTCTGAAAGGAATGCCGATGTACAACCACGGAAATTATGTAGTTCGTTTAGGCCACGTTGTTTCCTGGCTTGGCGAACAAGCAGAAGCAGCAGGAGTTGAAATGTATCCAGGGTACGCAGCAGCAGAAATTCTCTACCACGAGGATGGCTCAGTGAAAGGGATTGCCACCAACGATGTAGGAATTGCCAAGGATGGTTCTCCCAAAGAAACTTTCGAACGCGGAATGGAACTTCATGCTAAATGTACCATTTTTGCTGAAGGCTGTCACGGACACTTAGCTAAACAGCTGATGAAGACCTTCAATCTCAGGGAGAATTGTGAACCCCAATCCTACGGAATTGGACTGAAAGAAGTTTGGGAAATCGATCCGTCGAAACATTCTCCTGGATTAATTGAACATACGATTGGCTGGCCACTGGATAAAAACACATACGGAGGTTCATTCTTGTATCATTTGAACGAGGATACTCCACTGATTGCAATAGGATTTGTCGTGGGACTGGATTATCAGAATCCTTATTTAAGTCCTTTCAAAGAATTCCAAAGGTTCAAAGAGCATCCGTCGATTAGACCGACTCTCGAAGGTGGAAAGAGGATTGCTTATGGAGCGAGAGCTCTCGTGGAAGGCGGCTTCCAGTCAATTCCAAAATTGCAATTCCCAGGAGGTTGTTTGGTAGGATGCACGGCTGGATTTCTGAACGTTCCAAAAATCAAGGGAACTCATAACGCTATGAAGAGTGGCATGTTGGCTGCGGAAAGCGTTATTGATGCTATCATTAAATCCGAGACGGAAAGTCCGTCCACAAAAGGACTTGTTCCTGATTCCTATACCGATAAGATTAAAAATAGCTGGATTTACAAGGAACTCAAGGCTGTCAGGAACTTTAGACCGAGCTTCCATTCACCTCTTGGACTTTATGGAGGAGTTATGTACTCTGGAATATCGATGCTCCTGGGCGGTAGGGAACCCTGGACGTTTTCTCATGGAGGTCCGGATCATGCAAAATTGAAACCTGCGAAGGATTGCACTCCTATCGAATATCCAAAACCGGATAATGTTGTCACATTTGATCTCTTGTCATCGGTTGCCCTCACTGGAACGAATCATGAAGCTGATCAGCCTCCGCATCTCACTCTTGCGGATGACAGTGTACCGGTGAAGAAAAATTTGGAGATCTACGATGGACCCGAAGGTCGATTTTGTCCAGCTGGTGTTTATGAATTTGTCCCTCTTGATGATGGTTCGGGTGAGAGGTTGCAGATTAATGCACAAAACTGCATTCATTGCAAGACTTGTGATATCAAAGATCCGAGTCAAAACATCAACTGGGTTGTTCCCGAAGGAGGCGGCGGTCCAGCTTACAACGGAATGTAAAGCTATTTCTGTGAAGAAAATTTGGTGACTTTTGTTTGAAGGAAGAATTGAAATATGTTAATTCGTTAAATCTTAATTGCTATTGCAAATTAAGTATAAACATAATGAGAGTTTGTGCTTATTTGTTCCGAGTACTCACGATAAATGAGATAAGAAAGAGACTCTAAAATAAATGCAGCATAGGATTTTAGGGTTTTGAAAAGAACGTTCAGTGAGCGAAGAAGTTTATATAATTATAAAAGAAATTTATAGATTTATTTCTAAATTTTATATATAATTAGCAAATGATTAAGCACACGGAAATACTTTGAATGAAGTAACGTCTCTTTTATGTATTTTTCATTGTGAAAATGCTTTTTCTGATAGTTCTTATGTACATATCTATATTTATCACAAACAACATAATATTTTTTAATAACTTTTTTATACATATTTTTATAAAATTGTTGTAACTATTATGTAACAGATTGTTTTGTAAATACAAATTATGTAAATATAATTGAATTTTTCCCTGTTTGACGACAAAAATTGTTTATTGTACTGAAACGAGGAAGTTAATGATTTATCAAACCTAACAGGGAATTACTTTTCAAAATTAAAATTTGAAAATTTCACAATTCTTTGGTATCTATATTTAAACCCTTATTTGCACTTTTTGAATTTCTTTGCTCTCGCCTAAAATAATTAAAAAAAAAAAAAAATTTACAATGATTTAAACAATACTTGTTTGAGAAGAAAGCAAATACGTATTATCAGTTTGTTTTTAAAGTTATACAAATATAATTTTCCTACGATTCTTTAGAAAATTCAAAAAGATTTTTGAAGATTTCATATATGTCGTTTTGAAGAAATTAATAATATTTTTTAATTTGGTAGGATTTTCGAAAATTTATCAAATATTCTATATTAATAAGTTAAATGTACATTTTTTGAATATAGAAAATAATAAAAATTAAATATAATATAAAATGTTTGATAAATTTGCTGAAATCTTTCCAAGTTTTGAAACATTTTTCATTTCTTTAAAAATCTCTTTAATTCTTAAATATCCATTAAACTGGCTCATATTTTTTTTACAATTTTGAAAAAAAATTCAAATTAAAAAAAAATTCCTCTTGAATTTATTCGATTTTTTTGTTAATGTTTTATTCTTACCAAATTCAAACATTTTGTGTTAAATCTTCTAAATTCTTTTTATAAAATTTAGGAAATCATTTAAAATGTTTTGAAATGATAGTAAGTTTTCTTTTCAAATTCATTTTTTAAAATGCAAAATAATTTTTAAAATTTTCCATGAATCATTAGAAACTTCCTTCTTGAATCTTTTTAGAACTTCGAAACCTTCTGCATATCTTCTAAAACAATTTTTCCGAACACTTTTTAAAAATTCTACATTTGGGATTTCTTCAAAAACGTTCTGTTTTTCCAAATTTAAATTAGAAATTTATTTACTTTTAATTGTTTAAAATCTTCTAAATACCTCTTTAATTCACTCAATTTTTTTTAAATTTTGTAATCTTGAAAAATTGCAAAATTTTATTTAAAAATCTCTCTTTCTTTTTCAGAACTTTATGAATAATTTAGAATGTTTTGAAATCTTTTTTAATTTTCTTTCAGAATTCATTAAATAAATATAAAATCATTTCAAATTTTGCCATGAATCTTAAAACCATTTTTTGATTCTCTTGAAACCTTTCAATATTCTTCAAAATCTCCTAAACTTTCTTACGCATTGTTTAAAAATCTGTATTTTGTATTGTATTTTCAAATCTTTTAATTCAATTTCTAAGTATCTCTTAAACTTATTTGAATTACTTCTAGAATTTTGAAATCCTTCAGAATTGAATAATTTTGTTTTAAACTCTTCTACATTCTGTTTCAAAATAATAGGAAATGATTCGAAATGTTTTGAAATCTTTTCCAATTTCCTTTAAAGATTTATTTTGAAAATTTATGCATGAATAAGATTTTTTTATTCTCGTAAAACCCTTTAAAATTTATTTTTCCTATCAATTATTTAAATCCCGCAAAATTAACCATTTTGAAATATTCATAACTTAAAATTAATCTTTAAAAAAAATCGATTAAAATTTTCCTAGCAATCTCAAATAAATGGATCTGCTCAAATCTGTAAAAATTATTAAAAAGTTTATAAATTTTTATTCGAGTTTTTTATAATAAGTTTCTGCCCACGATTTTATTTTTCTTACACCCTAATATTGCGGTTTATTAACACTTTTCGAAATTTTTTTTCGTGAATAATCATTAATCAATAATTTAAGATTACCCACTCATTTTATTAGTAATTTTCATTTTTTTAAACCATTTAAAATTTTTAAAGATTTGTTTTTTTAAGTTGTGTGGCGAAATCACCCTATTTTTTAAAGGTTATATACCATTTTATCTCACCAAATTTTCGAAAGATTTTAATATTTTTAAGTACGAATTTTATTTTGACGAGTACTCGTATGTGTTTAAATAAACTTAAATTGTTTAAACATTTTATTACTGCCATTTTTCGAAAGATTCAAATATTTTTAGATGATCATTGATTAAAAATACTAATTTATGTACAACAAAATATGTAAGTTAGTTAATAATTTAATTATTTGATTTATTTGTTTAATTTAATTTAATTTAATTGTTGATTAAACAAGTTGTAATTGTTTAAAAAACTTTTATTATTTTACAGATTTTGTATGTTTTTTATCGGTAGCGAGGATAGAATCCGTTTTTTCCAGTTCCATCGACTCTCAAAATAAAAAAATAAGGTCAAAATGCATTTTCTCTTCTCCACCGATCAAAAATACATCAAATTAGTAAACAAAACTTTAAAACGTTTTCAATTGGTTAAAATATTTAAGAGTAATTTTAGAAAACAAAGTAGGAACAAAACATAGTTCAATCTTTCAAAAAATGGCAAAAATAAAATATTTGAACAAAATAAAATCTTTTAAAAATTAAAAATTGCTTAAACATTTACGAGTATTCTTAGAAAACAAATTAGTACTTACAAATATTAAAATATCTCAAAAATTTGGTGAGGTAAATTGTTTCTCGTGCCTTTTTTAGGTAAAATGAATACTTGAACAAATATGTATTATTTAAATAATTATAAAGATAATCAAACTAATTATTTTATTGTTACCATTAAATAAAAAACTCATAACGTTTGAAAAACACGTTAATTTCGCGACTTACCTCAAAATACAAATGTTCAAACAAATTTAAATTGTCTAAAAAATTAAAAATTACCCCAATGCCCCTATCGGTGTGTAAATTCATGATTTATTATTCTGATTTAACCAATATCGAATTCAATAATTTTATCATAAAGTAGAAGTTGAAAAAAAGATACATGAATTTTTCCAGAATTTTGTAAGAATATTTACTGCACTTCCAAGACACCTTGTCAATTTGACCCCCTATATGGTTAACGTGGGTAAAAATTAACGATACGGGGATCGGGTTATTAAACAAATGGTTAGGTATTCTTAAATTACCGATTGATAATTATTCGTGAAAAAAACTTTCGAAAAGCGTTATAAACCACAATGTTATTTAAAATTCTAATTTTTTACTCATGGGGCGTAAGAAAAATTAAGTCAGGGGCAAAAAATTATTTGGAAAAATTCGAATAAAAATTTAGAAACTTTTTATTAATTTTAAAAGATTTAAGAAAATACATTCATTTGGGATTTTTATGCAAATTTTTAATTGTTCATGTTTTTTTAAAGATTAATTTTAGGTGTTAAATATTTCAAAATGTGTCAACAAAAAAAAAAACAGGAAGATTTTAAGAATTTGTTGTTAATTTTGCAGGATTTAAAAAATGTGCAGGTTAATTTCCCTACACATTTAAAAATTTTTTAAATAAATTTAAAAAAATAAAGAAATCTTAAGATTCAAAGACAAATTTCAAATGATTTTTTACCATAAAAAATAAATCTTAAGAGGAAATTGGCAAATTCAATAATTTAAGATATCAAAATTTTAGAAATAATTTAAGTGAGTTTAAGAGATATTAAGAAATGGCATAACAAGGTATGCAAATCATTATAAATTTCTGAGATGTAGAAAAACTTTAAGCAAAATGTAGATTTTTGAAAGCTTAGAAGCTTTTAAGCATTGTTACAACGTTTCAAGAGAATCAAAAAATATTTTAAGATTCATGGTAAAATTTTAAATGACTTCAGATATATTTTTTATTTCTAAAAAATAAATCCGAATAAGTTTAAAAAGGTTTTTCAAGATTTAAAACAATTCAAAAATAATAAAAAACTAGTACAAATTTGAAATGTAGATATGAGAGAAAATAACCTTTTTAAAGTATTTTGAAATGTTTCAAGAAATTTTTTTTTTCAGGTTCCTAAGAAAATTTTAAATGATTTCTTAAAATTTGAAAAAAGACTTAAGAAGATTTTAAAGCAAAATGTTTTACTCTGGCAATATTAAAAAATATTAAAATGATTTTCAAAGAATAAGAAAATGTGGAAAATTTTAAGGCTATTTTTGTAATAATTTTTGAAAAATGTAAAAAAAAAAATTAGAGTCAATTTAAAAGATTTTCAGGAATAAGAGGTTTTGAAGAAATAAAATATATTTTAAAATTTAAAAGGATTTCCGAAAATTTATAAAATATTATATATTATTATATGTGATATATTTTTTTATTTTCTAGATTCTTTCTCGACACATGAAATCTTTAAAAATATTTTTGAATTTCCTGAAGAATCCTAGGAAAATTATAATTATATAACTTTAAAACCAAACTGGAAATACTTATTTCCTTGCTCCTTGAAATTTGTATTTTGTGTAAAAAATTATTTTTTCAGTCAAATCGAAAAATCACACGCGCGCAGTCCACGAACAATGGTAATAAATTTAAATTTAAGCGTTTGAATTAATTAAAATTTTTTTTACTTTAGAGAAAAGTAATATTTTATCGACAAAATTTACTTAATAAAAATTAAATATATTTTTAATTTTGTATAATGTTGAATCTTTTGCTTATTTTTAATAATAGCCGTTTTAAATTGTGGCGCACTCGGCCCTCTTGCCGACAAAGTTCGAACTATTAAATATCGTCTGCTACTGTTTCGTGTGTTTCGTAAACGCGAGGTTCGATCTTGATTTTTAAAAAATATGCTTGTCAGTCTATTCATTCCACATAAAACCATGTAAATTTTGGATTGTTTTACTGAGAAACTTCAATGCATAACAGGGAGGTACTTCCTGCTGTATTCTTTTGAATCGAAACTAGTGAAATTGAATGTTTACCGTGACATAACCTCATAATTGTGAACATGGTAAGTTTTCTATTTATGTATAATCTTTTAAAGTTTTCTCTTTTATGCTCTTGTGTGCCCTTATTATTGAATTTTATTAAACATGATTATTTGTTATCTCCTTTTCCTAAATATACATATTTCTTAAATATTGAATTACAAATTTACAATAAACGATGGAATGTCATAAAATGCATTTGACACGTGCTCGATGCTTGAAGTTTAGAATTTGGAAAATTGAAAACATAAGTAAACTTTTTAATCGAGTGGCATCTTGTCCGAATCAACAACAAATTTGGTAACTAGGTGACGAAGAAAGCAGTGATCTGGCGGAGTCTTGGAGACACATTACTGCAGCATATAAGAAATTAAAAAACCAATCCATTACTCCAATTCCGTACATTTCCATCAATCCCACGAAACAAAAACCACACACTTTGGATCAGTCTTTTTTTTATGTGGATGCCACTCATAATTTCTAATTCCTTTACGAAGATACATTATGTTCTCGGACAAACTCATGAAATTCATGTAACTTCTGTTTTCCAGAATTCGAAGGTATTATTCTGTTCTTTTTCAATCTAAAATAACCTTTTATCTTCTTCAATTAGCAAAAAAAAAAAAAAAACACACAGACACGCACAAAAGGACTCTTGCATGGAAAATGTTCTTAGTTATTCACTAAAGGTTAAGTTGTTGAGTCAAAATGTCTTTTCTTCTTAAATTTAAGAACTGTAATTATTGCGAAAAAATTCTAATTAATTCAGTATGAATGACACAATTATTCTTTTAATTTGCATAGTTCTTTAAAATTAGCAGATTAATTTTCTCATTTACAAAATTTGACACGTGGCGTGTGACATAATCCGTCATCGCACTTTCAATATTTTTTAAATATTTAAATAATAAAAAAGGAGATTTTCATAATATTTTCCGACGAATTACATTCCACTATTCAAATTTGATTCGATTTTTCTAAAAGATTTCATTAAACCACGTTTTAAAAGTAGTTATTTCTAAAATAATTGTTGCCTTTTTCAAATTATAACCCAGACTGTTTTTACTAAGTTAATTTTTTAATTTTATTATAGTTTTAACAAAGACCGTCTAATATCAGTACAGTCTAATAATGTTTTTAAAAACAAAATCAACGTTTGTCAAGCTCAAATTAAAAAAAAATGTAACTTGTCCGATATTTAGTTAAAGTTTTAAAAAAATAAATAATTTAAAATTGAGAAATATTCGATTGAAACATTCAATTGAAACATTCAAAGATATAAAAAATAGTTTTAAATAAAGTTTTAAATATTAAGCGATTTTAAATTAAAAAGATAAAAACAGCGTAGTTTAAATTTTTAATCTTTCATGAGTTTTAATTTGGTAATTAAGAATGGAATAATTGAGCCTGGAAAAATTTAATAAACAATTTGAAATTGTTTAATTTCTAAAGGATTTAAATTTAATTGAAATTGTACAGGGTTAAACTATAAAAAATAGATTTAATATAACAGTCAATTTTTAATGTATACCACCTAAAATTACATTTTAGTTTTTTGTTGTTGAAAAATTCATTTTTAATGGTTTGAGATTGCACATTTCGAAGAGCCAAAATACGGTAAATTAAATTTTTAATCTTAGAATAACATTGGATAAACAGTTTCAATTTTGTATTATAGCTTTTATGTAATCATTTCGTTAAAAAAGATTTTTGACGAGATCATATACAAACATCAGTTAATTAAAATTTTTAAATAAAAAATTATTTAAATTCAAAAGTTTTACCCTTTTATTATTCAATTTAAACGTTTTTCATTAGAAATAATAAAATCTTAATTCCTCTGAATTTTAACTTATCCAATTATCAGAATTATAATTTTAAATTATTAAAATTTGAAATTGTTTTATTTTTGAAATTTTAATCTGATTTACTCAATTTCGAGATAAATTATTTGTAAATAAAATAGTTCAATTTTGTAAGCTTTGCATATACCATTTTTTAGATTTATTTTCAACTTTCAGTTTTAATAAAAAAATTTATTTTATCAGCAAATTTAATTACGTTTTAGATTTAATCGGCGAAAATAAATTTTTTATTTTTGCTTTTTCTATTAAAAATTTGAGTTATCTTTTATATTTTAAAGTTTTAATATTAAAAATGTAACTTTAAAAAAGGAGACTTTAAAGTTTTTCTATATTTTTCGAGATGAATATTGAATACACCTTAGGAAGAAAAATGGAAAAATCTGGGATTTACACGATATTTAAAATAGTTTTTGATCTAATTACCCTGTAGATTTTACGTATATTTTTTTTAAAAGTTCAGCGCTTTTAAGCTTTCAAGATGTCAAAATAATGAACGTTTACAAATTTTGGGTTTTATAAATCACTTAATATACAGATCTCATTAACTAAACACTTTAATCAATAAATTTAAAATAATCACATTTTGTATGGAGAATATTAAATTAAAAAATACTTTAAATCCAAATTTAGTGCTATAAAATAGCGAAAGTAGACATTAATTTGATCGTACCAAATTTTCAAATCTAAAAATAGCAATTTTTAGCAATTTTCAAATATCTATTCGTAAAAAATGCCAAACATGAAAATAGTGATTTTTGAGAAATTTTCAAAAATGTTGCTTAGTGATTAAAAAGCGTAGAACCAATGCGAAATTTATAGGATAATTAGATAAAGGACTGATTTAAAATCTTTGTAATTTTCTGATTTTCCTGTTTATTTCCCTGAGAGATATTCATCTAAAAAAATATGGAAATCCAGCTTAAATAAAGAGAAATTTGTTAAATTACAGGATTGATAAGTAAAAAAAGTGGTCAAATTTTGGATATAATAAAATTTATTATTTAAGTAATGCAATGCCAATTTTTTAAAAATTCAACAACTTGACCTGTTGTAAAAATGAAGTTTTTGATCGATATTTGCATATACAGTTTCTTTGGCTACCATCAAATAATAAATCTTCACTTTTAGTCCTTCAACTGAAACTAAATTTTCAATTAGATTTGTGAATTTGGCAATATTGTTTTCTCCGAGTTGTTAAAATTTTTCAATCGGCATTGCGGAAAAGCAAAAACAAAGCTTTCGAGATTTTCATGACACATCTATTTTTTGGAAAAAGACAAGTAGCAGAAGCGCGCTACGCACACGCATTCATGTTTTTAGATATTTCGAAAAAGATATTTAATTTTTGATCCCTTATAACAGGGTGTCCCTTACAGCCCTACTCGGAAAACCTGAAATCGTCAGGGATTTTTTTTTAGTCCAGCAATTTTGTTGAGCACATGCTCAAATTTTTTTTAAATTGCAATATAAAATTGAACAATGATTCATCTGTAATTAACTATTTTTTTGGAAATTCGTTTTTTTGTTTGAAATTAATTTTTTTAACGAAAAGTGTAACTGTTACTATAATATTAATGGAAAGTTGATCGCTTTTGGGTGAAAATTAATTTATTTTGTTGAAAATTCATTTTATGTTGTTTGTTTGTGAGCAATTTTTTCTCTCTTCACTGAAAAATCTTCTTTAACTACAAATTCAACTCATGTCAAAAAGTCGCCTTTTTTGTTTTATTTAACTGTGTTTTCTATTAAAAAATTGCTTGCTTGTAATTTCAAATACTACATTTTTCGTTCAAAATTCATCTTTTTTGACTGGAAGCTTAATTACTTGGTTGAAAGTTAATCTCTTTTGAAAACATTAATTTTTTGTTGTAAATGATTAATAATTTCAATTGAAAATGTATTTCCTTGGTCGAAAAAAAACAATATTTTGTTGCAAATTCGTTTTTTCTTTGGATGAAAAATAATCCATTTACTAAAAAGTGTACTATTACTATTGTTTTTTTTTTCGAAAATTTATTTCAATTAACTGAAAATGTAACTTATTTAGTTAAATATTCCATAATTTCAGTTAAAACTTCTTCTTTTTAGTTGAACATCAATAATTTTAACTAAAAATTTTGGTTTGAAAATTCGTCTGTATTAGTAGAAATTAATTGTCTTGTTTGAAAGTTAATAATTTTGGTTATAAATTCAAAGATACACCATTTAAGTAAAAAATTCATTTTTTTTGTTTGAAATTTACCTATTTCAATTAAAGATTCATAATTTTAATTAAAATATCGTCACTATAGCCTTCAAAAGAACCTTTTTTGGGTTGGAAATTTTTTTTTTTTACTGAAAATGTGATTATTCCAATTGAATATTCCATTATTTTAATTGTAAATGCATAGTATTTTGACGAAAATTTATCTCTTTTGGTAGAAGCTAATCTTCTTTGTTGAAAATTCATCTTTTTGATTGAAAGTTCAACTATTTCAGTTAAAGATTAATAATTTTAGTTAAAAAAGCACCTTTTTGTTTAACATTATACTATTCCAGATGAAGATTCGTAAGTCTTAGTTGAAAATTCATCATTTTTGTTCAAAAAATTTTTTTTGCATTGAAAGTTTAACTATTCAATTTTTGGTTAAATTTTTTCTTAAATTGCATAAATTATATTTTTTATTTCAAAGTGTTATTTATTAAATGTTTATTATTGACATAATCCTGAAGTTTGCAGACTTTTTTAAAATAGAAAATAAAATTAAAGCTTCATCCAATCACGAACACAGGTTTTCCGGCGACAATAGTTAAAAAAAATTTCGAGTAGTTTCGAGAATTAATCGAAAATGGCGCCATGCACTTTGTAATACATAGTTTGATTTTTAAATTGTGTTTTTCTTCTAAGGCGCTAGATGCTCGACTACGTAAAATCGATCGAGGAAGCTGAAAACAATGAAGATGCTTACCGGAAAGCGGTTGGAGAGATTAGAAAAGAAAAAGAAGAAAATGGCAGCTTTATTAGAAATTACAAAATTAAATGACAAAGACAGAGAAGCCAAAGCACTTGCTATCAAACAAGCCGTGAGTTTTATTTTTGGTTCAAAATAACAAAAAGCCCACAAATCCTGATCAATTTCGACGCAAAAAACATTGAAAGAAGCTAATAAAATCTTCCAGAGAGTTGTGCAACTTAATTTTTGGTTTAGTTTTTCAATTTTTTTTATAACTATACAAAAATGACAAAAAGAATGTCAATTTTTTAATTTGATGTTGACGGTGCTGTGTGTTTTCTATAATTCTTAATAAATTTACGTTTTTTGAAAATTTATATTTCAAAAAAATGGAATGGAAACAATATTATAATAGAGAAAATATCTCTCAAGATTATTCATGTTAATATTATAAACAAATTTAATAAACAGATGTATTACTCAGGCATTAGTCGATAGAAAAAATTAGTTTTTGTTTTAATATAAATTCTTCTAATTAGAGATTTCATGATAATTTCAGCAAAATTCATAATTAGTTGATAAAGTTGATGTTTTTCTTGTAAACAAATGCATTAGTCGGACATTTCTCGAAAAAAAATTGTTCTTTCGTTGTCATTCTTTTTCATTCAAAAGTTCATGTTAATTTCATCAACACTCATAATTAGTTGATAAATTGTATGATTTTTCAAAACAAATTAAATTAAAAAATTCACTGGTAAAAATAAAATTGACGTGGACAAATCCTCGAATAAAGCATTTATTTAAAAAAAATCGTACAATTTTTCTACAAAGTATGAATGTTGATGAAATTATCTTGGGATTCCAAATTAAAAATACTGAAATTGACAACTCTTTTATAAAAAGCATAAAATTAATCAACTTATTATGAAAGTTTCTGAAATTATCGTGTATTTCCATCTGCAAATGCCAGAATTATGCATTTGTTTAAAAAATCATACAATTATCCAACTAAGTATGAGCGTTGTAAAATTATCATAAAGTTCCTAAATAAAATTAAACCTAAAGAAAAATACTTTCCATTTGTTTGTAAGGTAAATGTCCCAGAAATCATGACGGTCCCAGTAATCATGAAACTTGGTTATGGTTTAAATGTATTGTTGAAAAAATATTTTAAAAGTGAAATTTAATGGTAAAACTCCTTTATTTTTAGCACTTTATAGTAGCGAATAGAAATTACATTCATTCAAATTAAATAAAAAGAAAGAAAATTGGCAACTGTTTGACAAATTTTGTCAGCTTATTTCAATTTTCTCACGTCCAATTCGGTTACGGATTTTCATTGAATAACTTATAATAACTGTCCAGAATAACAAATTTGACACTTTAAGTTGTAATTTAAAATTGTGTTATTCTGCTTATATAAGGTTTTATGTTCTACGTATTATAAGATTATGATTTTGGTAATTGATATAATATTCTTGTCAGTAATTTAATTGTCTTTTATTTCTATTTCTTTTTTTTGCAGTTAAAAATTTATTTATTTGCTTGAAAATTTATATTTAGTATTGGAAATTTAACTGATCTTTCTTGGTCAAAAGTTTAACAATTATTTTGAAAATTCGTCTTTATTATTTAAAAATTCATATTTTTAGTAGAAAGTTAACCTTTTTTTTTGATAAAAATTCATCTGTGGGATTGAAAATTAATCTTCTTTGGCTGAAGATTAAACTATTTTGTTGAAAATTCGTCTTTTTCGATGAATTCAACTGTCTTTTTTTATTTAAAGTTAAAAGCGGTTCTGCTTCAAATATGTACTATTACATTATTAGTTGGAAATTCATTTCTTTAGTTGAAATTTTAACTATTTGGTTGAAAACAGACTTTTTTAAATTTAAAATTCACTGAATTATGTTAAAGTTGATCTTTTATGTTAAATTTTTTTTAGTTGATGGTTGAAAATTTAACTATTTTGTTGAAAAAGTTTTTTAATTTGTTCAAAATTAATTTATAAACTGAAGAGTGTAATTTTTTCATTCTTGGGTTGATTTTTTTAGTTGAAAATTCCTCTTTTTTGATAGAAAACTAATCTTCTTGATATGAAATATCCTCTTTTTTTGGTTAAAAGTGCATTTGTTTGGTTGAAAGTTAAAATTTTGTTGAAAATTTAAATTTTTTGGTATAAAATTTAACTGCTTTGCAAATGTCTTTTGTATCATCTAAGTTGAAAATTTATCTCTTTAGTTAATAGTTTGTCCCTTTTGTTAAAACTTATTATTTTTATTTACTGAATTTTTTTTAGTTGAGAATTCAACTGTTGGTTTGAACATTCATATATTTGGATTAAAGTCATCTGTTTAGTAAAAATTCTTCTTTATAAGTTGAAAATTTAACTATTTTGTTAAAAATGTAATTATGTTGTTGAACATTCAACTTTTGCTTGAAATATTAACTATTCAATTTTTCGTTGTGAATACTTCTATTAATTGAAAATTCAAATTTACAGTTTGAAAATTCTTTTTTCTTTAAAATAATTCATCTTTTCGGCTTGAAAATTTAACTATTTGGTTGAAAATTAAACTGTTTTTCATTAAAGTTTAATCATCCTTGATTAACAAATTTAACAATTGGTTAAAAATTCAACTATTTTGTTAGAAATTCGTCTCTTTCTTTAAATTTCTAATATTTGGTTGTAAATGTAACTGTTTGGTTAGAAACTATTTTGCTATTATTCAAAATTCAACTATTTGGTTGAAAATACATCTTTGTTGGTTAAAAATTAACTGTATTCTAAAACATTCAAATTTTTAAATTAAAAATTTAAGTATTTGATTGAAAATAAAGCTGATTTTCGTTAAGGCTTAATCTTTTTTGATTAACAATTCGACCGTTTGGTTGAAAATTGAACAATCTGATTAAAAGTTTAATTTAACGGTTTGGTTTAAAATTAATTCTTGTTGTTGAACATTCATCTATATTGATTCAAAATTAACTGTTTTGTTCAAAATTCATGTTTTCGGATTTAAAATGGCACTGTTTTCTAAAATATTCGACTTTTTTGCTTAGAAATCTAACTGTATTAGTTTGAAACCGCGACATTTTTATTTTTTGTTCGAATATTCAACTGTTTTGTTACAAATTCATCCTTTTGGATTGAAAAATCATGTTAACAAAATTTATAAATTTTGATAGAAAAGTAATTTTTTAATTGAAGTAAGTTTAAAATGTTGAAATTTTAATTTGAACTCGTTTTATTCCATTTATGAAATATTCTATGTTACAAATTTTATAACATTATAATGCTGGTCTTTGAATATTTATGTTCAGAGAAAATGAACAATTTTTTAGGGAAAAGTCCGGGAATTGGGAAAATGAAGTTTTTCGGCCACCCACCCTATTGTGTATCAGGATCAGGTCTTGAAACTTTTTTAGAAAAATAAACGTGAATTAGTTGCAAGTTTCATCTTGTTTTTAGGAAATTAAAGCAAATATGTTGAACAATCACAATAAGAGTAATGGGATGACGAGTAGCCAGAGTCCAAATCGGAAAAGACCTTGCAGTGGGTCTTTTGATAATTCGAGTTCCGAGACTATAACAGAGAAAGCCGATCCAGAAAATGCTGAAGAGCCAGATCCACTCACAAACAAGAAACCTAGGTCTTTAAATTTAATGTATTTTAATTTAAGTTTGTAGGTTGCAAGTACTGATGATTTTTACTGATTAATTTTCAGACTAAGTGGCGAAGAGTACGCCTTATTGAAAGAAGAACTGAGAGAGCGCAGACAAAGATTGAAATGCATACCCCGTCTTCGTCTCAAAGACGTTGGAGAGAATGCTAGTTTAAAAAGCGATGGCAACAACAAAGACAGGATTCCAATATTTTTAAGTGATGTACAACATCTTTTACTCTATTCGCTTATAGGCAATCGTTCTCCCTATTTACCGTTCAGATGGTGTATCTTGGACAAAAATACTAGGGTGAGAAATAAAAAATAAATTAAAAAATATAAAATAAGAGATCGTCGATAAATTGTGTTTATAATTTGAGGGGGGCACATCAAAAACTACGGTTGTTAACAGGTGTGGGGGCATGGAAAGAGCGTTTTCAAAAAATAGCCCTTTTTCTCGATTTTTGGTTTAAATTTTGTTTTTGGTTAAAAAATCTACTGTTTGGTTGAACATGTAATTATTTTGTTAAAAATGCAACTATTTGATTAAAAACTCAGCTTTTTTGCTAAAAAACTTCAACAGCCTGGTTGAAAGTTGAACTACTTTGTTAAAAATTTATATTTTGGGTTGAAGATTAATCTCATGGGGGAAATGGAACTATTTCGTTGAAAAATTTGTTTCTTTTTTTTTTTTTTTTTTGAAAATTAAGTTTTTTTTTCAACTGAAAATTTAACTATTGAATTTTCGAAATATCAAGTATTACAGGCCCCGTTGATAATTCATCTTTTTGTTTTGAAAATTGAACTGCTTTGTAGAAAATACGTCTTTTTGGCTTGAAAATTCAACAATTTGGTAGGAAATTAAAGCATATAGTTGGAAATTAAATTTTATGTTAAAAATTCTCATTTTCATGTTAAAGTTTAAATTGCTTTGTAGAAATTATGCCTTTTTTGTTTGGAAATTCGGTGAAAAATGCAACTACTCTTTTGCGTGAAAATTCGTTTTATTCATGGAATTTAACTATTTTTTAATTAAAATTAAAGTCTTTTTCGGTTGAAAAATAACCATCTTGGTTTAAAAGACTTTTTAAAAAATTTTATGGGGTTAGGGTGAAGATTAATTATTTTAGTTGAAAATTCATATTTTTGGGTACAAAATTAAACTTTTTTTATAAATAATTCGTCTTTTTAGCTTAAAAATTCAACAATTTGGTAACAAGCTAATTTTTGTGTGAAAATGTATTATTATTGTTGAAAATTCCTCTGCTTGGTTGAAAATTTGACTGTTTTCTTGAAATTTCGTCCTTTTGGATTGACAATTCATACATTCATATATGAAATAAGAAATATTAAATTTTTTTTTAAGACGTCGACAATTCGCAAAGACTTTACAAATATTTCTCAAATATTTAAATGACTTCTCAAAAATTTCAAAGATCTCAAATATGTCATGTTAATGATAATGTTAATGTTAATGATCCCTAAGATTTTACAAGGCTTTCAATAATTTTATGAACATTACCAAATATTTATAAAATATTGCAAAGATTTCAATAAGATTTAAAAGATTTTAATGACTTCAGAAAGATTTCTCAAAGATGTAAATAATTTCACAAATATTACCAAATATTTTAAATATTTTTTTATGATTTCCAAAGATTTGACAAAATTGCAATGATTTTCCGAAGATTTTATAAAGATTTCACAGATTTCAAATACTTTTCGCAGATTTACGTAGATTTAAAAGATTTCACAGAGACTTCTATTATTTTATGAACACTTTTATTATTTCACAAAGATTTCAAATAGATTTAAATGTTTTGAACAAAAATTTCAAATATTTTTCAAAGTTTTCAGACAAATTTCAAAGATAGCGTAAAGATTTCAATGATTTCAAATATTTCGCAAAGATTTCAGATAGAATTCAAGGATTTTACAAAGACTAATATTATTTCACAAAGATTTCAAATATTCGTAAAGATTTTTAGAGAATTCGCAAATATTTTCAAACATTTCTCAAAGTTTTAAATGATTTCTCAAAGATTTCACAATGATTTCGAATATTTCGGAAAGATTTTTAAAGAATTTGCAAAGATTTCACCAAGTTTTTTAATGATTACCCGAAGATTTCAAAATAATTTAAATATTTCGAAAAGATTTCAGATAGATTTCAAAGATTGAACAAAGATTTCAAATGATTTCATAAAGATTTAAAATATTTCGCAAAGATTTTTAGAGAATTCGTAAAGGTTTTACAAAGATTTCAGAAATATTTCAATATTTTCACAATCATTACCGAATATTTAAAAAATATTGCAAATCTTTCGTAAATCTTTTTAAGGAATTCCCAAACATTTTAAAAACACTTTAAAGATTTCATAAAGATTTAAATAATTTTACAAATATTAGCAAATATTTTGATTATTTTTCAAAGATTTTGAAAGATTTGACAAAATTGCAATGATTTTCTGAAGTTTTTATAAAGATTTCACTAATACTTCTATTATTTTACAAATATTCTGTTATTTCACAACAATTTCAAATAGATTTAAAACTTTGAACAAAAATTTAAAATATCTTGCAAAGTTTTCAGATAAATTTTAAAGATTGCATAAAGATTTTAATCATTTCACAAATATTACCAAATATTTCAAAAATATTTCAAATATGATCTCAACCGATTTCAGAAAAGTGTCAGTTATTTCACAATGATTTCAAACAGATTGCAATGAGGTGAAGATTTTAATGGCTTCCCAAAGATGTAAATATTTTCTCAAATATTACCAAATATTTCGCAAAGATTTGAAAAAGGTTTTAATGCTATCTCAAAGATTTGAAACATTTTTTAAAGATTTCTGTAAGATTAAAAATATTTCAGAAAATATTATATTATTTCACAAATATTCTAGATAGATTTCAAAGATTGAAGAAAGAAAGAATTGAAAGATTTCCAGTTTCGACGACCCGATGAATCTAATCATTCGTTTTCAAAGGGGGCAAATCATTATTTTTCCCCTCCCTGATAAATTTCTAGGAAGGACATTATACCCTCTGTCCCTAGGGCTCCGCCGCCTCTGAATAAATTGTCAAATATCCCAAAATTTTGTAACTTAGTTTATGGATGATCCCTAAATTGCAATGTATTTGTTTTTATTATTTTATCTTGTTTGTTCAATTTAGTTAACACATACAGTGGTACTTGTGGTGGAAGGTCTTTCTCTTTATCACTTTATGGCTTACGAATCGATGTTTCCGCACATAACGTCGAATTTAGAACACAAATTGGAACTTGTCACGCCTGCAGCTTATGGAGGTTCTATCGTTGAAGAACTCGTCGCTGTGCCCCTCACAGGAACCCAGAGTCTCAAATTAATTCAGCGTAATTAAAAAAAAATGAATACTTTCTGATAAAATGATTTTGGAATAATTACGAAATAGTTGTTGAAAATGGCATAAATTCTTCATTTTCAGAATTTGGATCTCTTGAGGCAGCAATGCAGAGTACAGGAGACCTGGTTAAATTATTGAAAGCCGTTTTTCCGATGAATCCACCAGTGGGCGCTGATGGGAAAGCTCTGTCGAGGGAAATGATGTCGCAGTTGCCACCGCAGGATACATTTTCTCGGACCCAACTTCTTCTCTCGCCTTGGCAACTTGTCGAAGAACAATATCCACTGCCACTTAATGGTGTATTAGCAAATGAGTAAGTGTTCTAGAAAAGAAGACTGTTTCTGAATTATGTTTTTCCTTCAAACATTTGAGTCGTTATTAGGGGACGTTCCTAAAGTACGTTTTTAATTTTGGGCTTAGTTTAACCTCTCCCCCCCCCCCTTCCCCCGGAAAAAATGTAGCCCAAAATGCTCCCTGAGCAGGAGACATAGGGGGATTTTTTAAGCAAATAGAGGAAATACTCAAATTAATGTAGATACCGTATTGAATTTAATATGAAATTATTTTAATTTCAATGTGATTTCAAGTCGAAATGTATTGTTGCATTTTCAACAAAATAACTCAATTTTCATCCAAAAATGATGTTATACAAAAAGAGATGAATTTTCAAACACAAACTAATTTTAAAAAAAGTAGTTACACATAAACCAAACAGTTGAAGTTTATGCTAAAGGTACGAATTTCAACAAAATAGTTTAACTTTTAAAGATGAATCATTTATAAAACGTTTGAAGTTTCTACTAAATGGTTAAATTCTCATCCAAAAATATGCATTTTTTATGTAAAAAAGTTCATTTTAAACCAAAAAGTTTAATTTTCTATCAAATTGTTGATCATTGCAGTTTACAATACGAAATTTGTACTACAAAAGTTGAATTATCGACTAACAAATATGAATTTTCCACTAAAATGATGAATTTTCAGAAAACATAGCTTTGCTTTTAAACCAAGGAGTTTATTTTTCAAACGAAAAAGACTAATTTGAAAAAAAAGAACGGTTGAATTACATAAAAAAAGACTAGGGCACAACCAAACAGATGCACTTTGAATCAACAAGGATAATTTAAAAAAGACTATATATCTGCAAAACAGTTGAATTTTCTACCAAATAGTTAATTTTTAAAATATGAGTTTTCAACAAAAATTATTAATCTACAGAAAATAAAATAAAATAGATTTACTTTAAATCAAGGAGTTTATCTTTCAACCGAAATAGACTTTAATTGAAAATTAAAAAAAAAAACGAAAAAAAAACAGTTGAATTCCAGTAAAAGAGACAAATTATCTAAAGAAACAGTTGAATACTCAAACCAAACAGATTGAACAGAAACAGAAACAGTTGCACTTTGAACCAAAAAGGATCATTTTTAAACAAAAAGGTGATATATTCACAAAATAGTTTAATTTTCTATGTGTAAATATCATTTTTTAACAAAAAAGTGAATTTTTGATCAAATAGTTCATTTTTAATGTAATATGGTTCAATTTTGAACAAAAAATATGAATTGCCAACAAAAAAGTTTACTTTTATCTAAATAGTTAAAGTTTGTTACAAAATTATTGAGTATTGAAGCTAAAAAGACGAATTTGTACCAAAAAGTTGAATCTTCGATTAAAAAATATGAATTTTCAACTAAAATTATGGGTTTCCAGAAAAAAATTATTTTTTCAAAAGTAGCTTTACTTCAAGCCAATTTGTCCAATATGTAGTTGAATCTCTAACCAAAACATATTATTTTACAACCGAACAGTTGCATTTTTGACCAAAAGAATCTATTTTCAACCAAATAGTGGCATAAACAACCAAATAGTTGAAATTTCAATCTAATGATACGAATTTTTAACAAAATAATTTAACTTTTAACGATACAGTTAAATTCGTATGCCAAAAAAGGCGAATGATCTACAAAACAGTTAAATTTCAAACACAAAACTATGATTTTGTACCAAAAATATAAATTTTTATACAAAAAATTCATTTTGAATAAAATAGGTTAATTATCTACCAAATTGTTGAACTTTTAGACCAAAAAGAGGAATTTTGTACTAAACAATTGAATTCCACCAAAAAGACAAATTAAAAAAAGTTGAATCCTTAACCAAACCATATTAATTTACAACGAAACAATAAACAATAATGATCAATAATAAAATTATTTTCTAGCAGATTGTTAATTTTCAAATCAAAATAACGAATTTCCTTTAAAAACGTTGAATTTTCAGCTAAAATGATTAATCTTCAAAAAACAAAGATTTCAATTTCAAATAAAAAGCAATAGAATTACATAAAAAAAATACGAATTTGGAAAACAGTTGAATCAATCAAAACCGATTAATTTATCGCCAAACATCTTTAACCAAAAAACATGCTTTCAACCAAAAAGATTAATTTTCTAAAAAAAAAAGAATAGTTGAATTTTCAACTATCATTAGTAGTTAAAATTTTAATTCTCAAATAAAAATAAAAATGAATTTTCAACAAAAGATACGAATTTCAGTAAAATGATAAATAATAAGAAAATGCATTTTCTACCAAAGTTTTGAATTTTCAAGCCAAAGAGACGAATTTTCTTCAAAAAAGTTGAATTTTCAACGAAAATGATGAACCTTCAATAACAAAAAAATGAATTTTTTTAAAAGTATTTAAAAGATGAAATTTAAAAAAATAGTTGAATCCTTAAACAAAACAGTTTAATTTTTTAACGAAACAGTTGCATTTTTACCCAAAAAGGATGGAATTTCATCCAAGAAGACTAATCTTTAAAGCACAAAATGTTTTTTTAACCAAGTAGATTAAGTATCTAAAAATGGAATGGTTAAATTTTGAACCAAAGTGATAAATCTTCAACAAAAAAAAGGACCAAACTAGAGGCATTTTTAACAAAATAGTTGCATTTTCAACAAAATAGATAATTTGGAACCTAATAATAGAGTTTTATCCAAACGTGAATAATTCCGAATAAAAAATCAGGATCGCCGTTGGACCCGGAAACCCGGGAAATGACCAGGAAATGTTTAGCGACCGGAGAAATCCGGGAAATGACAGTGAATTTATTTCTTGACCGGGAATTTTACAAATCTTTAGAAGAGAAATGTTTCCAGGTTCGATTTCTACATTGTTTGAAAGTACACAATTAGTTGAATTATCTTTTTCAATTATGATATTATTCAGTTCACAATGCGTAATTTGTAACTCTTTAAATTTAATAATTTTCTGTTTCAGAATTTTAGTTTTAACTGTACATTTTTAATTTAAAGAATTTTAAAAGCAATCTTTAAGACTTAAAGAAATAAAAAGTAAAAGCGTTTGAAGTTACAAAGTTTCGATATAAAACATTTTTGAGTATCAAAAATCTAAAAATTAAACTTTTTCATTTCGAAAGTTTTGCAATTAAAAAATTTAAACGTCAGACTGAAACTTTACATACTATTTTCAACAGAAAAATAACTTCATGATAATATATTCGTAATTAAAGGCTTTAATTAAATTTAAGTTATGGTTTTGGTCTAATATATTCAATTTTTAATGCATTAAATTTTAAAGTTTTTAATTGAGACGTAGAATAGTTTTTAATATTTAGCAATAGTTGACTGTTTATTTAAGACGAGGAAATTAAAACCTAGTATATAAAAGTAAACCTTGAATTGTAAACCTTGAGTCGATGAAATTTCAAGGAGTTTTTGAATTTTTAATCTTACAATTTAAATTGTTCTTCCTGAAAAAAATTTATTTGCAAGTGAAATTGTTGAATTTTCATTCACAAATAACAGTTGAGCACTCATATTATTGATAGAAAATATTTGAGTAATTTTATGATAAATTTAAAAGTTTTAAAATGATTCAAAATTAGTTTAAAGAAAGTATGGGTACCGACAAAATTCGGCTTTTCGTACTTATCTTTCGGTACAAATAGCCACAGCCTAATTTAAAACAAAATGTATATTTTGCAGATTTAAAACAAAAAATTTAGAAGCTTTTTAAGGATTTTGAAGGGCTTCAAAAGAATAATAACATTTTTTTAAGATTACTAGGAAAATTGAAAATGATTTTTTATTTTGAAACATTATTTTAAGAGGGTAATTAAAAAGATTTAAAACGTTTTTTAAAGCAGAATGTGGACGATGTTAAGGAAGTTTTCTTAAATTTGCACGATTTTCTAAAAATTGTAAAAAAAATTGATTCTTCTTGATTTCTTCTTCTTGATTTCTCAAGATTTTGAAATAATATTTTGAAGCTTTTCAACGAGGTGTAAACTATTAAAGATAAAAATAATTTAACCTCTTATTTAAAAAAATTTTAAAGTTTAAAATTCAAGCGTTCCTCTTTAAGTTCTTTAATTTGTAGTTTATTTTTTATTCATTCAAATAGAAAAATGCTTAGCTTTGGGGATCGATTTTTGAAATTTTATTGACCGTGAGTAATGTTTTCGAAACTAGAAAAACCCAGGCATTTTTTTCTTCAATAAAAACGGTCACCCTGAAAAAAAATAACAGGGCAAGTTTCTTGAAAAGAAGAAAAATAAGAAGAATTATTCAAAAATGGTAAAAGAGATTTCGCAAAATTCGCAAATTTTGTTGAACCGTATTATCAGCAAATGTACTAAATTTTATCTAAGTTCGTAACGTTGCTTTCATTTTTAAATATAAATATGGTATCATTATTTTAATGATAACTTTATTTTTTATGTCGGAAATTTTTCATTAAAATTTTTATTTCTTATTCCACTGAGCCCCTCCCCCTTCAAATTGGTAACGCATTTTTTGGACGGTCCCTTACTTAAATTTTATATTTTAATGTAAATAGATTATGCGTCAACTTTTATTTGATATTTTGACTTTCAGACATGAGAAAGTTTCTGATCCTTTTTGTAGGTATCGTGATTACGTACTGACGAAGGATATGTACGTGGAGGCTACTGCAAAATCTCCTATGTTTGGTGTAGATTGTGAAATGTGCAAAACAAGCAGTGGATTATCGGAACTGACTAGAATATCTGTCGTGGACGAAAAGCTAAATGTAAGTTTGAAATAAATCGGTAAAACTTGTAGCAAGAAGTTACTAATAATTTTTTTAAGGCGATTCCCTGATCATTGATGAAATTATAAAAATCGAAACTTTCACTTTTTGTTCGCAGACTGTTTACAACACTTTCGTAAAACCTGAGAATAAAATTACGGATTACCTGACCCGATATAGTGGAATCACGGAAGAAAAATTAAGGGATGTGACAACAACCTTGACAGATGTTCAGCAAGCTTTGAGGACTTTACTTCCTCCAGATGCGATTCTTGTTGGACAAAGTTTGCATTTCGATCTTCATGCTCTGAAAATGATGCATCCTTATATTATTGACACTGGTGTCATCTATAATATTAGTGGCGTCAGGTAAAGTGACTTAAATATAATTTATTACTAATGTTTTATTCAGGATTTATAGTAATTTCGTATGTCGATTTAATTTAAAATTCGTCCTTTTTGGTTGAGAATTTGTCTTTTTTTTTTAGTGAATTTGAACTCTTTTTTTTTATTCGAAATTAAAACCTTTTTTTGGTTCATTTAACTGTTTTTTATTTGTAAATAGAGCGGTTAAACTCTTTTCTTAAAAATTAATTTTTGTTTTTGAAGATTCATAATTTTCATTGAAAATTCATTTCCTTAGTTGGAAATTCAACTATTTTGATGCAAGTTTTTTTATTATTAATTTTTGTACTAATACTTTTACTATTTCAGTTGAAACTTGAATTATTTTGTTGAGAAGTCTTTTTTTTTGTTAAAAATTTATCTTTTCTAATTGAAAATTAATGTAATTTGTTAAAAAACAGTCCTTCCTTTTTGTTGGAAAATTCCACTCTTGTTGAAAATTCGTCTTTTTTCATGGAATTAAATTATTTTCTACATAAAATTGAAAAGTTTTTGGCTTGAATTCAACTGTTCTTGTTTTAAAATTACACTATTTGGTTGAAAAGTCAGGTACTTTGATGAACGTTCGTCCTTTGTGGTTGAAAATGCAACTCTTCTGGAAAAGCTGTCTTTTTTTGGTTGAATTCAACTGCTTTTAATTTAAAATTAAAAACTTTTTTTTTTGTTGAATTCATCTCTTTTTTATTTAGAATTAAAACTTTTTTAGTTTTAAATATCAACTAGTGCATTTTCCCCTTCAGTATTCATCTTTGTTAGATGGAAATTCAAGTACTTAGTTTAAATTTAAACTCTTTTGTCAAGAATTAATTAATTATTGTTTAAGGTTCATCATTTTAATTGAAAATTTAACTATTTCGTTGAAAGTTCGTTTTTTCGGTTGAAAATTAATTTTTTCAAATGGTTAATTTGACTCTTCTATTTTCGATTCAAAATGTATATTTTTGAGTGGAAAATTAAGTATTTGGTTGAAAATTCGTCCTTTGTGGTTGAATTCATTTTTTTAAATTTAAATTAAAACCTTTTTTGTTTGAATTAAACTGTTTTTAATTTAAAATAAAATCTTGTTCTGGTTGCATTCAATTGTTTTTTAATTAGGATTCGAATCTTTTTTGGTTTAAAAATCAAGTAGTACATTTTTTATTGAAAGTCCTATTTTGTTGAAATTTAATTTGTTACTGACGATTTGACAACTCCATTTGAAAGTTGAATTATTTTGTAAAATTTTTGTCTTTGGTCCACACTTAATTCATATTTTTGGTTAAAAATGCATTTTTTAACTGGAAATTTTACTATTCAATATTTGATGGAAAATTCATGTATTTTGTTAAAAATTCGCCTTTTTTGTTACAAAATTAATCTTCTTTGGTTGAAAATTCATCCTTGTGGTTAAAAATTTAACTGTTCCAGTTACAGATTTATCATTTTAGTGGAAAATTAAACTATTCCAGTTTACATTATTTATTTTAAATTAAAACTTCATCAATTGGGTTGAAAATGTTAATATTTTGTTGAAAATCTCTTGTTTTGTTTTGTTTTAAATCTAATTATTCTATTTTTCTTTCAAAACGTATTTTTTGTTCGTTGAAAATTCATGTATTTTGTTGAAACTTTGTCTTTCTTGGTAGAAATTATTCTCCTTCGCTGAAAATTCATCTGTCAGGTTGAAAAGTCAGCTATTCCAGTTAAAGATTAATCATTTTAGTTAAAAAATCATCAAATTGGTGGAAATTTTTTTTCCTTTAAATTAAAAACTTAACTGCCATTTTTGGTTGAAAACTGATCTTTTTTAGTTTAAAATTCAACTATTTGTTTGAGAGTTCATGTATTTTATTGAAAAATCATTTTTTGTTTGGAAAATTAATTTTTTTCGTTGATACGAATATTATTATATTATTATGTATAATATACTATAATATTATTTATAATAAACTCGCAAAACTGTATACATATTCCGCAAGCCCCGTAAAGTTTAACACGTATTTTCCATATTTATGTCTTATAAGCAAACTGTATGCAACAAATCGCAAAAAATTATATTTAGCGTCAAAAACTCGAAAAACACAATTTTTCACTCATGGGATTTTTTGGACCCTATATAACGGGCTTATGGGGGTGATATTTAAAAAATAACAAATATATAAATATAAATAAATAAATATATATATAAATATAAATAACAAATGAATAACTATTTTTAAATATCACCCCATAAGCCGGTTTTATAGGGTTCAAAAAATCCCATGAGTGAAAAATGGTGTTTATCGAGTTTTTGACGCTAAATATGATTTTTTGCGATTTGTTGCATACAGGTTGTTTATAAGACATAAATTGTTTAACGCATTTTTATTGTTTTAAGCGCATTTCTCTTAGAATAAAGTTACAAAGTAGCGGTTTTTTCCAAATTTTTCAACTTATTTTCAACTTTTTATTTAGATCAAGGTAATAATTAAATAACTTTGACATAAATAATTTTTAAACCAATTTATTATTATTTAAACTAGTATTCTCTTAGAATAAGGCTATAGAGTTGCAGCTTTTTCTAAAAAAGTTTACTTTTGGCCCACTTTTCAATTAGGGTGAGGTATTAATTAATTCAATTTAAAAATATTGTTTTTAACAATTTAATTATGATTTTTAATAATCTTGTTTTTAAATAATATTTGAAAGTTGCGGTTTTTGTATGAAATTTTCCACTTTTTGTCTACTTTTCATAAACATAATTGTTTAAACAGTGTATTCTGTTTTATAATTATCTTTTTTTAGAGTAACGCTAGAAACTTGGATTTTTTGAAATTTCAGATTTTATTGACGTTTAAATTCGCACCAAATATTACATATTATTATTTTAAACAAAAAGGCTCTGAGTATGAGGCATATGGAAAATTTAAAGAACAGTTGAAATATCTATTTTATTATCTTTGATGGCAGATCTCGAAAAACCAAGCTGCAGACTTTATCGAGAGAATTTTTGAACGAGAGAATTCAGGAAGGGAAGCAAGGACACGATTCCATTGAAGATGCAGCTGCCTCGTTGAAACTGACACAGCTAAAACTGAAACACAGTATAGAATTTGGGGACGCGGTTCTGGCCGGTCAAAGAAGGATAGAGGAGTGGAAGTACGAGGCTGAGTTGAAGAAATCTAAGGAGGAAAAATTAGCGGAAAAGGCTAAGATTCGCAACTATGGAATGTCGCTATTCAGTCACGTAACGAAGGACAAGAAAACTGCGGCCATAATTGGCTGTGATGGAGTAATGAATGAGTACGCACAGTACTTAAAGACCTCCAGTCTTAGTATTATGAATGATAGTGAATTTGACAAGGACGATCAGGTAATTTATTGCATTTACGCAGCCCGGGGATGTCCGGGGTTATTTTAAGCCAAGAAAGAAAAAAATCGTATTATGCGTATTTGAGAAAAAAGATTTTTTCATTTTTAAACACGTTTTTTTTTTAGTTCACTGACTATGTAAAGAATATGGTATATGCGATTATTAAGGTTCCTGAGCTTCAAAGTAGAGGGAAATTGGTTTTTATCTATAAAATTGAAGAAATATCATTTTTACCGATTGAAAATTTCATCTTTCCGGAAACGAAGGAAAGTAGGAATAGCAATTCTTGGTTCAACATTGTTTCTCTTCATTGTTGTATGTCTTGTGTATTTTAACAAAAATTCGAAAAAATGTATGAAAATTATATTAAAAGGACTAAAATAGTATTTAGTTTGACGAACTTCAAGAGTTTATTTTAAAAACTTTTTTTAGTTAAGTATCAATATTCCAATTTGTCCCCCTTCCTGAAGACTTTAAAATGATATTCTCACTAGATATTTTTCATGTGTATTTGAACAAATTTTAATATTATATCATTTTTTTAATTTGTTCAAATACACAAGATAAATCTGTTAATACTAATAATTAATTAATAATTAAATTAAAATAAGTTATTATTAATAATATATCTGTTGAGGGTATCATTGTAAAGATTTCAGGAAGGGGGGCGAATTTAAATATGGATATTCAACTAAAAAAAGTTTTAAAAAATAAAACCTTCAAGTTTATCAAATTCAATGCTATTTTGGTCGCTGTAATATCATTTTCGTACTTTTTTTTTTAGAATTTTTGTTAAAATACACAAGATCTACATCTGGCACAGCTAAACATTTTTTGAATTGTGAGAAGAGGAAAAATTTTGAACTATGAATTGCTATTCTTACTTTGCTTTGTTCTAAAAAAATGAGATTTTCAATCGATAAAAATGATATTTCTTCAATTTTAGAAATGAAAACCAATTTTTCTCTACTTTGAATCTCAGGAACCTTAATAAATCCAATGAACATATTCCTTACATAGTTAGTGAACCAAAAACAGGGGTTGTAACAAATAAAATTGACAGTTCGTTAAACTAAATACCATTTTAGTACATTTTTATCGATTTTTTCTACATTTTTGGACAAACTTATTGAATAAAACAAGATATATATCTGGATAGGGCACAATTTAATAGATTTATGGAAGCTAAACAATTTTAACCTGTAAACTGCTATTCATATTTTGCGCCCTTTTCGAGAAAAATGATATTTTTAATTGTTATAAATGAGATTTTTAATTGTTAAAAATGAAAAAACGGATGCAGTCGAGGTCTGGTGGCGCCTGGTGCCGCCAGAGTAGTTTTTCTGAAGGCTTGGCGGCGTCAAGCCACTTTCTCGTCACACGAAAAGTTTTTCCAGTTATGAGCCATCCATAAACTACGTTACCAATTTTGGACTTTTATGGACCCCTCCCCCCTCTTCCCCGAAAGTAACGTAAGACAGATTTTATGTTTATAAATTCTTTTAAATAAAATTAATCAGGATGTTCAGTGACCTTGAAAACTTTGAAAACATACAATTCTCCTTGAATTTTTTTAAACATTGAAAACCTGGAAATCTCCTTAAGTTTCTCAAAAAAACTTTGAATTTTTGTTTCAGTTTTCGAGGGGTTCATCCCTCGGTTTTTGAGTATACGCAAGATTTCAAAAGGTTACAAGATAATTTTTAAACAAATTTAAAAATATTTCAATATACTTCAAAGCTCTTATAATATTTAAAAGGATTTCGAATATTTCAAAAAAAGTTCACGGATTTTAAAGAATTCATAAGGATTTCAGAAGATTTCAAGAATTCCGAAAATTTAAAAAGGGGTATATTACATCAATTACATCCAAATATTCTAAACAATTTCGAAAGGTTTCAATGAAATTGTGATTTAAAAGGATTTCAATGATTTCAAACAAAAGGTTTTACAAATATTTTAAAGTTTTCATAAATATTTAAAAATTTTCATTAAAATTTCATAAAGATTTAAAGTTCAAAGATCTCAAAAAGGGTACAGTACACCAGATTTCAAAAATTTCAAAACATTTTAAAGATTTTAAACGATTTTTAACGATTTAAATTTTTTTAGAGGGTTTCAAAATATTTAAGCAAGATTTTCAAGATTTTACAGAGATTTGAAAAATTTCAGAAGATTTGAAGGATTTTAAAGATTAGAAAAAGTGTAAACCAGATTTCTGACATTTCAGAATATTTCGTAAATTTTCAATGATTTCAAATTTTTTAAGCAGATTTTAACTATTTCTAAGATTTAAAATTAATACAAAAGATTTCACAAATATTTTGAATATTTGAATGATTTAAAAATAATAAAAAATATTTCACCAAAATTTCATAGAGATGTCAAAAGAATACAATATTTTAAAAGATTCAAGAAACTCAAAGATTTCCAAACTCTGAAACGTCTCCAAGATTTTTTACGAGTTCATATTTTTTTTAGAAAATTCCAAAATGTTTCACAAAAGTTTCAAATATTCCAGTGATTTTAAATAAAGACAAATGATGTGTTAAAGATTTCACAAATATTTTAAAGAATTTAATTTTTGTTTAAAGATATCGAAGATTTCAGAATATTCCAATGGTTTTACACAATTTCAAAAGGTTTCAAGAATTTTTTGAAGAGTTCAAAAAATTTAAATGATTTCAAACGAACACAAAAGCTTTCACAATTAAAGATTAAAGTAAGATTTAAAAGAAGTGCACAAAGATTTCAAAGTTTTACCAAACTTTTAAAAAATTTCACTGAAATTTCAACATTTCACAAAGATGTTATTAAATACTTCAAAATATTTCAACGAATTTACAAAGATTAAAAAAATGTCAATGATTTCAAAGACTAAAAAGATTTACAAATATTCCTAAAGGTTACAAAAAGACGACTTATGTTAGCAAAAAATGAAGAATTTGTTTATTTATTATTCTGCATTCTTAAGAAAGTATTGTCCAATGAAAAAAGTTAAAGTTTCATCTTTTGTATTTATAGCAAACTATTATTTTATTCTTTCATATAAAAAAGGAGACCTGGAAAAATTTGATTTCTTGATCTCGAAAACCTGGAAAAAACCTTGGAACACTTTGGAATACCTTGGACACTTAAAATTCCTAAGATTTCAAGTCCAAATGTATTGAATTTTCAACAAAATAGTTGATTTTTTAACCAAAAAAGATTTTCTACCAAAAAAGATGAATTTCTAACAAAGGAAAACAAGCTGCAGTAACTGTTGCAGTAAACCCCAAATACCAAAATTTCCCAGATAAAAAGACTAATTTTTTTTAAGACAGTTGAATTTTTAACAATAAAGTTACTTTTGAACCAATACAAAAATTTAAAACTTTTAAATCAGAGAAGATTTTTAACAAACAGGATTATTTTTATACTCAGTTTACGACTTTTCAACCAAATATATCAATTTTCTACCAAACAGTTGATTTTTTAACTTACACAGCATACAAAATAAAGTTTCAACCATAAGTGGAATAGTTAAATTTTCAGGTAAAAAAGAATTTCTAAAAAAAAATTGCATTTTTAAAAAACTTGTTAGGTTTTTAACCAAAAAGATGCATTTTCGGCAAAGATGACTAATGTTCTAGCAAAACAGACGAATTTTAAATAAAATATATGAATCATCAACAAAAATATTTAATTTTAACGCCAAAAAGACAAATTATCTACAAAAATGTTAAATTTTCAACAACAAAAATGATTTTTTCAACTAAAAAGTTTAATTTTCTACCAAATAGTTCAATTTTCTACCAAATTTTTGAAGTTTAAGCCAAAAAGATGTATTTTCTACAAAACAGTAGAATTTTTACCATAAAAGTTTGTTTAAAACCAAATAGTTAAATTTTTAACTATAATTATGAATCCCTAATAAAAAATTATTTTCTTACAAAGTAGCTCAACTTTTAAGTCAAATAATCGATTTTTCAAAAAATATAATTATTCTCAACGAAGTACGTATCGGTTGATATTTCAACCAAACGATTTGATTTTGAACCGAAAAGGATAAATTTTCAACAAAGAAAATACCAAGAAAGACAAATTTTCAATGAAAAAGTTGATCTTTTAAATAAAAAAGGTACTTTTTTAACCAATAATGAAACCAAAAAAGATGAAGTTTGCACAAAGCACATGCATTTAAAAAAATTTCAATTTAAAGCCAAAAGATGAATTACCTAAAAAAAATTTGAATTTTCAATCGAAAAATATGATTTTTTCTACCAAATTGTTGAATTTTTAAGCCCAAAATATGTAATTTCTATAAATTAGTACAATTTTTTGCATAAAAGTTAATTTAAAATTTAATTTTGAAGTTGAATTGTCAACTGTCATTATGAATCATTAATACAAAAAAATAACTTGGTTACAAAGTGGTACAACTTTTAAATCAAATAATCTTTAAAAAAAATTCTCAACGAAGTACGTAGCAGTTGATATTTCAATCAAACGATTGGATTTTTAACAGAAAAGGATACATTTTCATCAAAGGAAATTAAATTTCTCACAAGAAAAACGAATATTTAACAAAATGCATGAGTTTTTAACCAAGAAGTTGAACTTTCAACTAAAAAAGATAAATTTTTAACCAAAATGAAATGGTTTAATTGCCAATTAAAAAATTATTTCCAACCAAACATGAAGAGTATTTTCATAAAAATAGTTAAACTTTTAATCATAGAGATGAATCTTTGGCTGAAAAAATGCATTTTTAGAAAAGCAGTAGTTGTTGAAGTAGTAGTTGAACTTTTGATAAAAAAGATGACTTTTTAACAACACAGTTGCATTTTTAACAAAGTAATTTAACTTTCAACCATATAATAGAATTTTTAACCAAACGAGATGAGTTCCAAATCAAAAACGTAATACGTAGTAGCCTATAAATATAAAAAATGAACTTTTACTAACACCCCCCCCCCCCATGGTTTCCAATCTTAGTTTTTAGCCTCCCTCCACCTTTTTTTCGTACGGGTTCATTTGTAAAAGATTGCATAAAATTGCAGAGCCCAGACGGATGTCAAGAACCAAATGTCTGCTCGAACCTTCGCCTTCGAGCATTGGCGGAGTAAATATTGCGCAATAAGTAAACCTTTTTTGTAGGTTTCCGTCACGCTCTCAAAATGGATCGCACTCTCGAGCAACGCAAGTCAAAAACAACTGAACTGTTTACTGCATGCTCTCCTTACGTCTATTTAATTGCGGTGACAGTCTCGGTTGCAGATTTTCCAAGTTTAACACGATATTTACTCCGCAAATCTCCCACCATCCATCCTGTCCGTAAATTACTCGATTGGTCCGTCTGAGCTATATAAAGTAAGCCTGACTACGTATAGAGCTCTGAGAGCATCTCGGAAATCTAGCAAAAAGGGTTGACTTCTCGCACAATACTTACTCCGCAAATTCTCGGACAGTAAACCAGATTGCAGGCGTAATTAACCCCTTGATTACTCTAAATGACGATTAATTTTTGCAGGTTCGTCTGGTAGTTTCAGAGGGAAATAAAAACGCAGTGAATCGAGCATCTCAAGTTGCAATGGAACATGCGCTTACAATCTGCCACGTGAGAATAAGTGAAGAGCAATTAAAAAATGAAAAAGTGGAAAAAACTTTTCGAACGGTGAACAAGTGGGTGCATAAACTTTATCAGCATACTGCAGTCCATGGACTTGTGTGCGTCGTTTTTGGTGGACAGAGTAACGCTGGGAATGGGGCTTGTTTTTTGAATGTGAAAAAAAATGTCGACCCGTTGCATAATAGTGTCGGCCGAGCATAGAATTCGAAAATCAAGATCTGCAATTTATTGGAATTGTCAGAAATAAACTTTTTTTATAAAAAGAATTTTTTGTAATTAGCAACATTCTTCGCGAAGATCTTCAGAAACCTGTTCAAACTGGTGACAAGGAAAATGCAGAACGTCTTTGTTTGAATTATTATGTTTGCTAGCAATGTACAAACAATCGTGTTGTTAATAAACATTTTATACTGTTTATTCACACGAGTTTAATTATTTGATTGAATGCTTTTTATTTTGAAAATATTCTTACTTTCATGTTGGAATAGGTAAGATAGAAAAATATTTTACAAATTATTTACAGAAATAATACTTTTTTTTATGTATTTTGAGATGATTAGTGGTTCATTATTATATTAATGTAAAAAATGTTAAAATAATAAAAATCCTATCTAAAAATAGTGCTGTTATTGATTTTATTGATTTTTTTTCTTGGTAAAGGAGAAAATTTCAATTGTTTAATAATTTTGAAGGATTTGAGGAGATTGGATTTTTAAAAAGATTTATGGGAAAATTTTAAGTAGTTTAGGTTTTATTTTAAAGGAAAAATTAGAAGATTTTATGGCAAATTTGGTAATTTCTCAGGATCTCAAGAATGTAGAAAAACTGAATTTGAAGGGTGTCAAGAGAATAAAACAAAAAAATTCTTAAGAGTTCTGGGAAAATTTCAAATGATTGTTTTATTTTGAAAAATGAATTTTTAGAGGAAATTAGAAAATATTTTAAAATATATCAAATGATTTTATATAATTGGAAGCAGAATGTGAATAAATTAAAAATATTTTTAAATAATTATAAACTGGAAAAGATTTTAAAAAATTAATATGAAATATAGATATTTGAAAATGTAAAAAAATGTAGGAGCCTTCAGTGGTAAAAATCAGCCTCTTGATTATTATATTAATTTTAAAAATGTTAAAATAATAAATAAAATCCTATCTAAAAAAAGGGCTGTTACTGATTTTATTGATTATTTTATTGGTAAAGGAGACAATTTCAGTTGTAAATGATTTTTTGAATATAAGGAAATAATTTTGTTCTAAATATTTTGAAGAATTTGGATGAAAATTTAGAAACTGTTTAATAATTTTAAAGGATTTGAGGAGATAGGATTTTTAAAAAAATTTATGGGAAAATTTTAAATAGTTTAGGTTTTATTTTAAAGGAAAAATTAGCAGATTTTATGGCAATTTTGTTTATTTCTCAGGGTCTCAAAAATGTAGAAAAAATGAATTTTGGCGGGTGTCAAGAGAATCAAACAAAAAAATTCGTAAGAGTTCTGACAAAATTTCGAATGATTTTTTTATTATGAAAAATGAATTTTTAGAGGAATTGGGAAACATTTTTTAAAAATTTCAAATGATTTCATAAAATTAGAAGCAGAATGTGAATTAATCAAAAATATTTTTAAATAATTATAGACTGGAAAAGATTTTAAAAAATTAAAACGAAATGTAGATATTTGAAAATGTAAAAAAATGTAGGAGCCTTTAGTGGTAAAAATGAGCCTCTTTTCATTATTATATTAAATTAAAAAATGTTAAAATAATAAATAAAATCCTATCTAAAAGAAATTGCTCTTATTGATTTTATTGATTTTTTATTGGTTAAGGAGAAATTTGCAACTGTAAATGATTTTTTAAATATTAAGAAATAATTTTGTTCTAAATATTTTGAAGAATTTGAACAAAAATTTAGAAACTGTTTAATAATTTTTAAGACTTGAAGAGATTGGATTTTTAAAAAAATTTATGGGAAAATTTAAATAGTTTAGGTTTTATTTTAAATGAAAAATTAGAAGATTTTATGGGGATTTTTTTCATTTCTCAGGATCTCAAAAATGTAAAAAAAAAACGGAATTTTGAATTCAGGAGAAGAATTCAAGAGAATCAAACAAAAAGATTCTTAAGAGTTCTGACAAAATTTCAAATGATTTTTTTATTTTGAAAAATTAATTTTTAGAGGAAATTGGAAATAATTTTAAAACATTTCGACTGATTTCATAAAATTGAAAGCAGAACGTAAAGTATTTAAAAATATTTTAAAATAATAATATATGGAAAAGATTTAAAAAAATTAAAACGAAATGTAGACATTTGAAAATGTAAACAAATGTAGGAGCCATTCAAGAATTTTGACTCGAATTTTTCCTAATATTTGGTTGAAACTCAGAATCTAATAATTTTAACTGAATTTCAGACGTTCAAAAACTTTTAAGCAATAAATAGGTCGAAATTTTTATTTGTTATCAACAATTTGCGATTGTCAAATTACAGGAAAACTTTAGTACCTGATGTGGCAATCACATTGTCATTAGGAATTTTATATTTAACAACCAAAGCTTATTGAATCACATTTGAAATTTTAAAATCCAAAGGGGGTATTTCTAAAAATAAGAAATACTAATTAAATTCATACATTAAATTATCAATGTGCCGTTGAAATCACAATTGCGCATGCCAGAGATATCCGCATTCTGACACCACTGCTCAGGTATCTGTATTTTAGGTTATGTTAGTTCTGCCCCTGTTTTCTAACTCAGTTTATTTGATTTTTAAACAATTTTGAAATTTAAAAAAAAGTAAAGTGCAGTTCTTATAATTTAAAAAATCATTTTAAATGTACATTATGAATTTCTATCTATAACCAAAGATAATAAGATAATAAGATAAGATTAATATCTTTGCTATAACTATTGTAAATATAGATAAAAATGCTAAAGTTTCAAAAGTTTCACTGACTTTGAAACTTTTCATTGAAACCTTCACTTGAAAGTTTCAAAAAGTATAAATTTCTGAAACGACACAGAGCTTCAAATTTTAAACATTTATAATAATAATAATACCTACTTTTACTTTTTTAACTTTTTTGTAATAAAGATTGCAAAGCATTTTTTCCTTTTCATATAAAGCTATTAATTTCTGCACACATCTTCGAGGAAATATACTTTGTAGGTTAGGAATTCATAAAAGAATAGAACAAATATTGCACATTCTGGAAATTTTTCATTAGGACGCTTGATCTAGCAATGTGCTGTTTCAGAAATTTATACTTTTTGAAACTTTCAACTGATAGTTTCAATGAAAAGTTTCAAAGTAAGTGAAACTTTTGCAACTTTAGCATTTTTAGCTATATTTATAATAGTTATAGATAGAAATTCATAATGTACATTTAAAATGATTGTATAAATTATAAGAATTGCACTTTATTTTCTTTTTAAATTTCAAAACTGTTTTAATAACAAATAAACTGATTTAGAAAACAGGGGCAGAACTAACATAACCTAACATACAGATACTTTAGCCTGCTTAAGCAGCGGTGTCAGAATGCGGATATCTCTGGCATGCGCAATATTGATTCCTGTCTATTTTAAATTGTCACATGGCGTTAAATAACCTAAAAATGCATAGAAATAACTACTGAGCATGCCAGAGATATCCGCGTTCTGACACCACTTTACTTGGGATACCAATAAAAGCGCCAAAGTTTGAAATTTTGTTCATGATTGGCAATAATTGAATGCAACACATTTTATAAACTTCGTACATGGAACTTATTTGTATTTTATACATAATTTTATAGTTATTTTCTAACTACAGTTTCTTATAACAGCAGTTGCCCGTATAAAAGAATGTATCAAGGCGTCAGCCTTTAATAAGCCTAAATAAACTAAACTAAACTAAAGTAAAAATGTGAAAAAACGTGGTAAATAAATTTATTCAAATTATTCAATTTAATCATTATTTATATATATTTATGTGAATTATTTATACTTAAAAAATAAATAATTCAGTTTTTTGAGATCATGAAACTGATTCTTTGGCTTCGACTTGTCTGCTTTTTTACTTAAATATGTAATATGTCACTATATTTATGCACATATACAGGGTGTCCCAGAAACCTCGTACCGCCAAAAACCAGGACATTGCTTTTTAAATTTTGAGCAGAAAAGTCCT
>JAAAKG020169295.1:0-27751 GCA_010014905.2 Druon quercuslanigerum | reverse complement strand
ATATATATATATATATATGTATAACTGAGTCAATTAGTAATTTTTGTTTTACTAATCCAATTAATGCGATTCTACTAATTGTCAGTGTCTCCCTTGTAGCTACAGAAATTAGTAGAATTTAACTGACAATCAGTTATATTCTACTATTTTAAATTTAGAGAGTTAATTTTTTACCATATGCTCAAATTTGCAACTTATAAGGGAGTGCTACTAATAACTGTACAGAGAATTTTCAAATCTTGAAAAAAGTGTTCTCAAAAATTTTCAAAACGTGCTCACTATTTGAATTTTTATCCAAAATGGCTGGCTAACGAACTTGTCCTTTAATTTCAGATACTAAAAAAGTACAGCCAGATATACACACATACATACATACATACATACAGACACATTCGTACACTGAGAAAACATACTGGTTGAATATAACCAACATTCTGCTGAAAATAGCCAAGTAAGACTGCTAATATAGCACCTGCAAAGTTTGTTGTAAAATTTAACCAAGTTGTATTGGCTAAAATTCGTTGATTAAAATGAGCAACCTACTTGGTTACGGTAGCCAACCTCTTTGGGTTGCAGCAACCGATCGAATCGGTCATGGTGACCAACGTTCTTTGCTGTCGCAACCGACTGTCTTTTCTGCGCTAACTAACCCACTCGGTTACAGTGACCAATGCACTTGGCGGTCGCAACCGACACATTCTGTTGCAACAGCTAACCTACTCGGTTACCTTAACCAATGTACTTGGTTGTTACAACCGACTGTCTTTGCTGCGTTAACTAACCTACTCGGTTACAGTGACCAATGACTTGGCTGCCGCAAGCATGTGCTTCTTGCTAAAAACAGCCGAGCTAAAACGGTTAAAGTTGTACATTGCTAACTTTAACCGAGTACGTTGGTAATTTTAATCAATAAATTTTAGCCAATACAACTTGGTTAAATTTTACAAACGAAGTTTGCAGGTGCTATATTAGCAATCTTACTTGGCTATTTTTAGAAAAAACTTGGTTATATTTAACAACTCTGTTTTCTCAGTGTGTTATTAAAATTACTCGCATTCTTAATAATAATAGGAGTATTATTACTAATAACTGACTTTTGAATTTGAGAATAATATGAAAAGTCTAAAATAATTAAATACTTTAAATATAAAAATAACTTTCCAAGTTTCAAAGTGAAAATACAATGTATTTTTATTGCTTTTTATACTGGTATATATATACATAAAAAACATATAAAGTGAATCATCGTAATTATTAGTAGTAATTCGTTATTAAATTTTTTTAAATTTTTATTTATATTTGTAATGGTTCATATGCTTTTACTTACACAAGCTAAAATTATATAAAGTGAACAATCGTAAGCATCAGTAGTAATTGCTTATTACATTTGTTGAACATTTCACATTTTCGACATTTTTAATTAGATTTCATATTTGTATTGCTTTATCGACTCGTTGGCCATTTCCAGCTTTTGCTGAAAATAGAGATGGGAGGACTCGAGCTCTTCAACATAAATGATTAAATATACTTAAATTTTTCGCGCAACTGAATCCTACCGATCACTTGCGATCACTTGCGGTTCACTTCCACTTCACTTTGTTAAAATTAGCTACTTAGAATGTTAAAAATGAACCCAGCAAATTTGATTGATAAAAACAGCTAATATTACTTGAGAAAAAATAACAAGCATATTGATTATGTAAAAAGTGACTAGTTCTCTACTGAGAATATAACTACTATGTGCAGCTTGGTTAAAATTTATTACAAAGCAGTTGTTTGCTTTAACAGAAAAAGTCGTTTTATTATGACAAGGAAATACTCGTTCAAATTTTGCAGTGTTAAACTCGGTTCCGACACCCCTTTAATGTGCTGTTTTTTACTATTCGACTTTACCCGTTTTAGCTCGGCTGTGATAGCAACAAGCACATGATTACTTATAACCATTACTCTGTTATTTTTAAATAATATATCTTTAACCGAGCTATTTATCCAGCTCGGTTAACGGTTCGTTTGCTCAGTGTAAAAACCTGTTTTTCGGGATCAAAGGGTCTCTAAACGTGGACATTTGACAAAAACAGGGGAGGTCAAATTTTACACAAATCTAATAGCTTCTCTATATAAGAATGTAAAAATTAATTAATTTGGCATGAATAATGTTTTCTTGATAGTTATTTCATTGTTTTAATCGTTAGAAATAGTATTGAGAATATAAAAAATGAAATACTTTAAAAAACCATACAGGTGATGAAAAAGTAATTAAATAAGCAAAGTTTTAATGAGAATGTGCTTATTCATCGGGCAGATTTTTTCACTGTTAATGTTATTTTTTAAGAATAAAACAAAAACTGCACATCCTATCAAAAAGTGGCTTTTACAAAATATGTAGACCTTTTTTGAGTGCACAATTTTTTTTTAATTATCATTTGTCGTATCTTACATAGTTTGTCCGTAAAATGGAAATTTTGATTTTTTAATAGTTTTTGTGCAATAGAAATATGAATTTTCAATTTTTAAATAAAATTTAGAAAGTCCTTATGAGAATCTTGTAGCGTGCGCAAAAACAACATTTTTTACGTCCTAATTTTTTTCGTATAGTGCGTTTTTGGCTGATAATGTTCATTTTCGTTTCGTTTTCTGGCTAAAAAACTTGACCTTCAATTTGAGACACTAAAAAAGTATACCACAGGCCAATCCAATCTCTCGATTTTTCACAGACAGACATACATAAAGAAATACATACAGGCATACATACAGACACACACACAATTTCGTAAAAATCCGTTTTTCAGGTTCAGGGGGTCTCGAAACGTGGAAATTTATCAAAAACCAGAGAGGTCGAATTTTACAAAAATCTAATACCTTCTCTAGATGAGAATGTAAAAAATTAATGTAAAAAAAAGATTTTTCGATCAAATATGTTAATTTTGAACTAAATTGTTGAAGCTTCAAGCAAATTGAAGAATTATATAAAAAGCAATTGTTTTTTCAACCTAAAAATATGATCTTTCAATAGCAAAGTTAATTTTCTTGCAAATAGTGAAATCTGTAAAGAAATGGGTCAGCTTCAAGACTATTGAAACAAAATAGTTTCAATTTAAAGAACATAATTACATTTTAATTAAATTTTTAACAAAAAAAAAATAATAAAACTGAATTATAACCCAATAAGATGACTTTTCTATAACAAAAGATAAGTTTTGTACAAACAAGATTAATTTTTACCCTAAAAGACGAATTGAAAAGAATACACGAATTTTCTACCAATTATTTAAATTTTTAATTTGCATATAAAAAACAAATTTGTAAAAAGCAATATAATTTTTAAACAAATAAAGTTATTTTTTAAATAGCAAAGAAAAATTTTTAACAAAATAAATGACTTTTCAACCAGAACATTGAATTTTGAAATTAAAAAAAGGAAGGATCTACCAAACAGTTAAATATTTAAACTTGTTATCATTTGTGGGAACTCGCAAGACAAAAATGTCATTTTTTTCTAAAGAGTTATATTTTTTACGTAATTTTAAATATGCATAAGAATTAAATGTAGTTTCATTAAAATCATGAATCTTTAAACAAACAAGCAAATTTCTTTTCGAAGAAGTTTAACTTACAGCCAAGTATATTATTTGTCAACCAAAAAAGATAATTTATTTCAATAAAGATGAACATTTGCAAAAGAATTCGACAATTTATATCATTTTTAAACGTCACATTCTATATTAAATAATAAATAATAAAAAAATTCTCAAATCGAATCAATATTGTAAGCTCCAGGCTCATCTGTCCGGGAAAAATAATTATCCCCTATGTGCAGGTGACCAATTATGTAACTTTTTTACCTTCGTTTCTACTTTCAATTTAAAGAAATTAAAATTTAATATTCTTTTCAATTTTTCTGTCAATTAAAGTCGAAAAAAGAAAACTAACGTGAATTTCCAATTTTGTTTATTCAATTTTAATATTATTGAACTTTCGCGGCTGTATTGTTCATAATTATTCTTTTTTCCAAAGTGAAAGTGGTTCAAATTAACATTTTTTAATTCTATAGATTTCATTTTACAGATTTTTATATGTCTATTATACTTATTGGAGGACAATACTAATAATGTTTTCCGTTTTCCCATATTTCTGACATTTTACGAGATCCTTATTCACAGAAAGGAATCAAGTCATATTTAATAAACAGATATTTTTTGGAAATCATACATTCATTATTTTTTTAAACATTTTCACAACTGCGTGGTGCGAGATTATAATTATTACACTATTGCCATATACAATCACTACATTTTATTGATATCATTTTCATTTTAATATATTGATTATATTTAAACTATATTTAAGTAACTATGTGCTCACTCTATTGCCGTAGAATATAGTATTCTAAGGATTTAGTAAAAGCTAAACTCTAAAAAATGTTTCTGATCGGACAATTTTATACTCATACGAAAAAAAGATCGGAAATCATTTCACGACATTAATAAGTAAATCTGGTTTTCCGTCCTCATCTGTCTATTTTTAATCTAGTTTCTGTATCCAAATTTGTAAGATATGTACGTATTTCCTAATATTCAGTTTTTTTTATTTAACCCATTCTGGAAGAATATTGTTATCGTCCCAATAATGTAGTACCCCTGACCAAATGACGTCGCTGTCTGGCATTCTTATAAAAATGACCGGGGTACCAGGGAGTGCTACTTCCCAACTGGGTGGTCCAAGAGTTGCTGTTAAAAAGTTTTTCTCAGTTTTGATAAAGCAAAGCGATCCTAAAACGTTATGAAGATCGACATTAAGAATTTCGAGTCTTGCCATTTTCCATTTGTTGTCCGGAGCTTTAGGCACGGATAAATAAACGTTCTCTTTTGAAATATCGCGCGTCTCGGGTTGAAATATCCACTTAGGAATGTGAGCATTACGAACAGATTGTAGAATTCCAAAAAACGGATGGCTGACATTTTTTAATTGTACATAAATGGGAAGATTTCCTCGAAGAAAAAAAGATTGGACTGGTAGATCATTTCCTCTAGTTCTTTTAAAGCCTGCACCTAGTTTGGTAAAAAAACGAAAATTAATTAAATTTGTTTACATCGATAAATATTTGTATGTAGATAAGCAGCACATGTTCTAATTGATTATTCGGTTATTGAAACTGCTACCGACATCCCAAAACTCCTATTTATGTTATCATGTGTGATAATTCTTAATGAATGTGGTGCGGAAGAGACGCTAGTCGAAACATGGAAAGGAAATCGGTTAAGATTGTTCGGACATGTTGAGTAAAAGAAGGATGAACGACTAACAAAACAAGTGTATCAAGTTAAAGTAAATGGCTGCGTGCCCAGAGGCAGACCGCTATAAGAATGGTTAGAATGTGTGAATAAGACCCTAGTTAGAAGGTACATAAGAAGCCATAGAAACACGAGAGCCTGCATGTAAATATGCATGGACGTTAAAGAAGCTAGAGAAGTATGCCAGGACAGAAAACTTAGACGGAAAATAGATAATAAGAAGAGTGTCAGTAGAGTGAATGACGCCTTTGAAGACACATGAAGACTTTGTGAGGATCTTCACTTGGGATGATTGCTAGAAAGATTGATCAGCAACCTGGGTCGGATCAGTGTTGCGGAATGAACGTGTCATTTAAATAAATAACACAAGAATTCTAGATCAATCTAAAAATTCTATAACACCTTCCTCACACTACTCCTTTCCCCACCGAGTGAGTCATGCTTACCACGAAAGAAAAACGGCTTAATGGTGTAATAATAATGTAATCAATTTGTCTGAAATTGTATTTAAACATTAAGGTAGTCATTTGGATAAAAATGACCACATGGAAACACTCGTTTGTGTATAGGTGATTGCCAAAATGTTAAACATTTTATACAATGAGAAGTCCAAAAACCAAAATTTTTTAAACCACCTAAAATAAAATTCGTTTTCCTCGATTCTCATGAAATCGCCACGTTTAGACAACTCTGGATTTAAAAAAACGATGATTACAAAGGTTGCCTGTCAGTCTCTCTGTCTGTAGTCTGCAGTCTGTAGAATGTAGGTACAGTAAATCTTTCGAATCACTGAACAGATTGGATTGAGCTTCGGCCAGCGTTTCTTAGGCATAACAAAAAGAACAAGTTTATTAACCGACCATTCTTGACCGAAGGTTCTGGTTTTATCGTTGGAAAATGCTTTTTCAGAAATTAAAAATGCCATTTTGCAGAAAAAACTGTTTACCCACAAATTCTGAAAGTTCGTTGTTACTTATTTTTTTATAGGAAGCGTAGTCTTTATTTTAATTCTACAAAATAATAGTGAAAATAAAAAAATTCATTTTATATTTTCTATAAGACACGCAGTTCTCGTTTTATTTGTAAAAAATTACATGATAAATAAAGAAAACAATTTTTTGGAAAGAAGGCGCAAGGTATAATACATAATAAGAATTTTTTCGTTAAAGCCGAAAGAGCAAAAAGAGAATTCACAATAACTCAATTTCAGTTGTCGATGATTTGCAACCCAAAGTCCGATGAAAATATTAAATATCTGGCTGGTGAATATGTGTGTGTGTGTGTCTAAAGAAAAATTAGATTACTCTGAATATTTCAATGTTGCGGCCCGGCGTCGATAAGAAAATATGGGATCGATCACCAAAATTCGAAACTCAAATGTTTGTACTATTCTGATTAGAAACGTTAGGAAAGTATATTCGCTTTTAAAGTGATGCATAAATTTTCAAATGGTACTTCTTATCAATATTAGTTTAATATAATATTACTCTTACTTGTGAGATTTATAAGAACCGTGCTGGTAAGAAGTAAAATGACGTAGTTCATTTTTTTTCTAGGTAGATGTAACGGTAATGCAATGAATACTAGTTTTTAAAGAATTTCATAAACGGAGAATGCTAAATTTTTTGATTATATTGATTCATGTGCTAACCACTGTCTGTTAATATAGTTTTATCTTTTATTTCAGTTGCAGAAATATTTATTTCCATATATATAGTGCTAGTTAAATATTAGACGTCTTTATATGCCTTATCTGGCCGAGAAGCATTTTCTTTATTCTGATTCTACATCATAAATTATAATCATATGCCGCTCTATATATTTTTTAGAATTAAGCGGAAGGACGAAAGATATTTGTTTTTCATATCTGATATATTTATCATGTGTACTGTAGTACATGTCGCTGGATCTAAATATTTTTGTCTAAGTTTGAAGTAAATCATGAATTATGTAATTTTACTTTGAGGAGTTGAAATTTTATTAATTTTTATAGTTAGGATTACTACATTAGGCACTTAGAACTATTAATTAAATTTCAAGACTTACTAATTTAATATTGAGGCTCAAACATGAAGTTATAAGTGCAACTAGCTGAAAACGGTTAGCTACTATATATTGCAAACTAAATTGGCCTAAATATTTTATTAAATACCCGACCAACAATTTTGCTTTAATAATAATAATGTATGCTGCAACGTCACATTTATATATAAATTGTCATATGATTATATTTTCTGATGTAGCATGTGAATACAAAGCATACCTTTAGGCAGATAAGGTCAGGATAAAACTGCCTGAGATACAAGGTCATCTAATTAATGAACTATACTTTTAAGAAATAATTAGGTTATTATTTAGGGTCATATATTAAAAAATTATTTTAATTTAAGTTTAAGTTTTTACATGTTTCACTGGCAATCAATGAATTATTTTTTAATTTGCCCTATTATAATTATATTAATAATATTATTAATGGCCTATGATAAACAAAAGGTAATTAATTAAATAATCAGTCAGTTAAAAATCTTTGTAATTATTCAATAATCAAATCATGAATTTGAAATTAATGTTAATAATGATTACGAGTATTAAAATTTGTTTTAGTTATCATTATTTACTATCTATTCAATACTTCAATATAATATTATTGTTTACTATTTCGTATTTTGATTTCTAAGCGAAATTTCTCGTCATTAAAAATAACGTAGATATCCATCAATCTTGAAGCGAGTAGTATTAGCAAGCGATAATGTAAAAATTATTATGTGTGAGTGCGCTGTAAACAGGAGTGAATTTGATAAAAAATTTAAAAAAATACTATAGTAAACGAAAAATAACAAACCGGAACATGTGGAGCAAAGATTAATTAAGCAAAGTCAAAATTTGCGATTTTACATTGTAATATTCACTTAATTCTATAAACAATCAGTTCACAGTTTAAATGATGCACGTTTAATGGTAAATGTAGCTATTTACTTTTTTCCACGAACGATTTTCTAAATAAAAATATAATCTTCTTTTCGTTTAATTAGAAATCGCAACTTACTTTTTCCTGAAACTCAATCAATTTTGCTATTTCTATTGTAACTTATGTAAGAAAAATCGTAAATACGGTTATTTTACGTTTTGATATTCACTAAATTCTAACAAAAAATTTTTTTCGCTTTCAAATGATGCCTTCAACTTCTTTTGGTGACCGAGTTTAAACATAAAAATAAAATGTTTATCCTCAAATGCTGTAAAAACATGAACTTAAATTAAAATACTTTTTAAATATATGAGAATAAATCATGATTTTTATTATTTTGTAAACTTATATTTCATCAGTTAGATGAACATATAAAAATAAAAATAAAATAATAAATAGCCATATAATGTGTTTTAACACTCTATGGTTAGTTTTCTGTAAATGCCTAAAACGTGTCAAGCTTTTAGAATAATAGTTGAGTATTCTTCTGAATGCCTAAATAAACTTTTTTTTAGTAGATACTTGAACTTCAGGTATAGACTTCGTCCGAAATTTTTTTGAACGCCGCACAGTGGGGCGAAATAAAAAAACATGTTCAAACTAACCTGCAGGTCAAAATACTTTATCGATTTTCAATTTTGTTGTTAAAAAAAATCAGCATTAAATTCCCAAGAAAAATGCCAATGCCGGTTTTTAAATTTGGTTTGTTTACATTTTTATTGAGCTGCAAATAGCGAAAAAAATGTTGATTAAAATTTTTTTTATTTCTCTGAACATTTTTTTTAGTGGCATCAGGCCACATATATGATGCAAAAGGGTCGGAGGAAGATAAAAATTTGTTCGTATGTCAAATTATTTATTATAAATATATATATTTGTATATATTTGCAACAAATAGTCAGTATGATGGATTATGTTTTTGTAAAGTATATTTATGCATCGAAATCGCTCGTTTAGAGCAATGAGGTGAAATGTGATTATAAAAATATGGTATCCGATATAATATGTAAAATTTATTAACAATTATTATAAAAAAATGCATTATTTAATCAGTTTTTGCGGAAACGAACCGAATTTTCTTTTGATTGTCTGATCTATCATGAAATTTCCAGAATGTAAATTTGTTCGAATAATTCGTTCAGGAAAATATTGAATGATATTTTGAGTCGAAAAATACCAATGCGAATCACTAGAAATAAGATTCCAAGACAATTGAAAGAAAATTCATGTTTCCGCCTATTGATAAATTTACCAAATTATATGAAATGATTAAAATACATCAACGTGTATCACAAGCAATGAGATAAAAAGAAAATCGGACGAAAACTGGCTTCGTTTCTGTCTGAAACTGCACCAATCGTGCATTTGTTTATAATAAATGTTAATAAATTTAACAAATTATTTAGGATATCACATTTTTATAATGACATGTCAACGTATTGCTTTAAATGAACAATTTTCATGTAAAAATATACATCACAAAAACAGAATCCATCATACTGGATATTTGTATTTGTTTATAACAAATAACATTACATATCAGCAAATTTTTTTCTTCCACCGACTCTTTTGCATAAGAGCTAAAGCCTGATGCCATTAAGAACATTTTTCACATCGAATTATAAAAAATTAAAATCATCAACATTTTCTTTTCGCTATATGCAGCTTTATAGAAATTTGAACAAACCAAAAAATTCTAAAATAGGCCTTAAAAGATTTCTTGAGAATTTAATGCTGAATTGAAAAAAAATGGAAAATCGACAAAGAATGGTGACCTAGAGTTTATTTTGAATATCGTTTTTTTTATTGCGCCCCACTGTGCGCCGGCAGACGTCTGAACGACTGGGAAGTCGGCTGAATGCCTGAATCCTTTAAATGCCTAAGACACCAGTTAATCAGTAGAACAAACAGATAAAAAAATCGAAACACCTCATCTCATGAAAGCTTCTACTGGATGCTGCTGTCTCACAGGTAAAGTTAAAGGAAAACTTAAATTTTCTCCTTTTTATGAAAATATTTCTGATATTTCATAAGTTCGAATATTCAAATTAGTAAATTATTTTATGCAGAATTTATTTTGTACCTTTACTGTACTAAATTGACAAGAAAACGGTAATATTTGTACTGGCAATGAGAGCAGGCGGTAGTTTAAGGTGCACTGTATCTGTTTAATTTAATTTTTGTCCTAAATCATATTATTAAAAAAATTCCTATACAAATTATGAAATTAAAACCAAATTTTTTTGGTAGAACTTTGTATGTCAAGCATCTGCATAATAAACGCAAAACGAATTTTTCTGAACTGTAACAATTTATTTCGTTCATGTATCACCTGTTTCAGATTTTTTATTTCAATTGGCATTTTCCGTTTAAAATAACTTTGAAACTTAAGATTATAGTTGATTGTGATCAGTTACCAAATGTAATGTTCTCTAAATAGTGACTACTAGTTACTACGAATCATTTTTCATAGGTACAAGCATACGCGTAACACACGCACCATTTATTCTGAAAAGACGCTACTAATTTCTGTTATTTTCTGATGATAATACAGATTCCTTGAAAAATTTGACTTGTAACATCAGGAAAAATAATGTGTGTATTTCTGAGAAGGATTCTTCTTTTGATCTCTCTAGTAGCTTGAGGTAAAAGAACCCGACCAGCAAGAGGAAGTTCTGTGGTTCCATTCCCAGCGGAACGAAGGAGCAGACCTTTTTTAAGAAAAAATTGAATGAAGAAAAATTTTAATTTACAGCTCCATCTAGTCTAAAAAGACGTTAAGAATTTCTGTAATTCTCGGATGATAACAGAGATTCTTTGAAGGATTTTTACAGCTCAGATATCGATTTTAAGATTAGAATTGGAAAGATCCAAACTGAAAATTTTATTTTGTATAGGAAATGGTAAAATAGGCTATGAACTAGAAAATTGAGAAAGCCACAATAGCGATCCGGCTAAATAAGGCAAGAAGTTAGTGCTGCAACAACCAATGTCAAGATCAGTCAGTTCTCCGACCAGCTAAGGCAAGGTCAGTCAACGATCCGGCCACCTAAAGAGAATATCAGTCAGTGATTTAATAACCTTAGGCAACATCAATAAGTGATCCGTTAAACTAAGATAAAATCAGTCTGCGTCCAACCAACTAAAGCAAGATCAGTCAGTGGTCCAACAATCTAAGGCAAGATCAGCCAGTGATCCTTCGAACTAAGGTAAAGTCAGTCGGTGATCCAACCAACTAATAAGTCAAGATTGGTCAGTGATTGAACCAAGGCAAGATTAGTCAGCTACCTGGCTACATAAGGGAACTTAATTGCTTGATACTTTGTGCTAAGTTAAACTAAGTGAGTGATCAAACCAGTTCAAGATTAGTTAGTGATCCAACAAACTAAAGAAAGATCAGTCAGCAGTCCGATCAAGTAAGGCAAGATCAGCCTCTGATTTGTCGAATCAGGGCAAAATTAGTCAGTGATACAACCTACTAAGGCAAGATCAGTCACCGATCCAAAAACTAACTCAAGATCAGCGAGTAATTCGTCAATCTAAGGAAGATATCTCAATGATTCAACAACCTAAGATAATATCAGTCAAAGATCCGTCGAACTAAGGCAAAAAGAGTCAATGTCCAACCAACTAAGACAAGATCAATCGGGGATTCAACCAACTAAGGCAATATCACTGCAGTGATCCATATACTAAGGCAAGATCAGTAAGTGATCCAAGAATGAAAGGCAAGGTAATTTAGCTATTAAGCTAACTGAAGCCAGATCTGTCAATAATCCAAACACCGAAAGCCAGATTAGTCAGTAATCTGTTCAAATAAGACAAGATCAATCAGTGATCCTACGAAATACAATTCATTCTTTAAAATTTTATATTTATTTATTTATTTTTGAAAGCCTAATTTAAAGAGCTGTCTTTTTGCTTTTTCAAAAAAATCTCTATCATTATTCAAATTCTAAGTTTTTATAATATATTATATGCTGTGCGCAACTGTTTTACGCTGAAATATAAGATGAAATATCTTCTAATTGCGGTTACATGAATTACGCATTCTTAGGATTGAAACCCATAATGAACATTAAATATAAAAAATTATTAGAAATAAACATTAATGATTAGAAATCATAATATAACTATCCGAGGTAGATATAAAAGTTCTGTTTTGGATTTCTGGTATAAATTTTGGAACAATTCATTCAATAGGTTAGGAATATTTAAAAAGGAAAGCTATGAAGTATAAAAGCTTAGTGATTCAAAAGTTTCAAAAAACTAGTTTATTGGTAACTTAAAATAATCACTTTGGCCTCTTAAATTATGAAAAACAAATTTTTAAATGATAATTACTAATTTTTAAAAATGATAAAATTTGAGAATGTTTCATAGTTAATATTTGTAGATAATCAATTTTGAACATAACAGAGTGTATAAACTTTACAGTTAGTTTCGAAAGTGAAAATGCAGTTTTTGATCTTATACCTGTGTGTAAAAGAATATATTTTATGTAGCTGAGCCAACGTCTCAAATTTATAAATATTTTTGAAAATTGGCCCTTAAAAGATTATATTAAAAAAGTGTATTTTAACGAACCTTAGCTTCTTAAAATCTATAATAGGTTTCAAACTGAATAAAATTTCATTTTTGCATTCTCATCAGTGAAGGTATTAGATTTATGTATAATTTGACCCCCTTCCCAGGTTCTCTTAAATGTCCACGTCTTGATACCCCCCTGAAACCAAAAACAGCTTTTTTATTTAAAATTTCCAGAGAACTCTGTTTCATTTATTATTATTATTGCACATAGTATTAGATACCCTTACATTTATCATAAATATACTTCTTATCAATTGGATGTAGCACAAAATATTTATACTATTTTATTGAAATATACAATATGAATTAAAAAGGTTTATCTTATGCACGAAAGTGCTTATACATAAAATCTGGGTGCCTGTTCACACGACTATTCATAGGTTTAAAAATGCCTAGAACGTAAAATCATGCAGAACAAAGGCCTTGTTTCATATTTTATTTGAGTGGTCTCTACTATCTTCAAACTGAAAGATCTCTTGCATTTCCCTTCTTGATATCATTAGCTTCGATTTCGAGCCCTCAGCGTCCACCAGTTGTGGTTCCGCTTGTGTTCGATTGAGAACTGAAAAATTGAAGTGGACGAGGTCGAAAGCAAGAAGTTTCGAGGAGCCTCTATCCATGACAGGAGATATTCGTGCTGTGGGTAACCGTACAGAATGGAAGCTAAGAGTACTCAGGAAGATGCATGCAAGTCACTTGTAATCGTATCGTGAGAAACACAAACATGATAGAATACCACTGTATTGAGTCCAAGACCCTACAATGTCAGTCACGTCAAATACAATGTCTTGTCCTTCCCAACAAACAAAATTCAAAGTGCTCTTCATTCTGATTTAATTTGAATTTAAAATTTCGGAACCCATCAAAATGTTTTTTTTCTTCAAATAAACCCCATTTCCTGAGTTATTGATCTCAGCCTAAACTTTAAACTCTAGCACTTTACACTACAGTATTTTACAACCTTATTTCCTCTATAGAGCAACATATTTCTTTGGCAAAAAAAACTCCACGACTGTACGTGTAGAACCTGTCACATTTGTAAGCATTAGCTTTAGAGCAGTTATGAACAACTGTTATTTTTATAAAGTATTTTTTTAAATTCACTTATATCGCTTTTTTAAACGTAGAAAAGAGTTTTTCTGTGGATACATTTTTGTATCTCGTGAAGAATACTATCATACAAAAGATTGCTATCAACTTCAATTTTCACTCAGTAGTTAAGTTTGTCAACAAAAAAGGTGTATTTTCAACCTACATGAGTAAGTTTTAACCAAAAAGATAAATTTTTATCAGTTCTCAACTTATATTAGGAATCGTCAACAAAGAAGTTAATTTTTATCAAATTAGTTAATCTTCCTACTAATCAGTAGAATTTTCAACAAGAAATAATTATTAACTAATTAGATAGAGTTTGGACCAAAAAAGACAAATTTTTAGAAAAATATATGAGCTTAATCAAATCGCAAATCGGAAGCCGGAAGAGCTTCCGGAAGAGAGAAGAAGAGCATATGTAGCGATGCGCAGTTGCAGGGAGAAAGGGTAGATTGGGGATGCGAATGGCATTGCTCAGGTCTCAAGAGGACTAAATTTGCAATTTACTTGGCTGTGACGGCAAAAATCGAGAAAAAAACAGCTTAGATTCTTCTGAGCAACCGTGTAAGTCGCAAGTTCCGGCGCGGGTACTGGGGAAAAATATAAATTATCAATCATAAGTAAAATGGTGTTGATATTTTAGCAAAAATTGGGATAAGTGAAAATTTCAGTTGAAAAAATTAATTTTTAATCAAAGAGATGAATTTTTAGATGAATTGACAGAAAACTTATGTATCTGCTCAAAATACATGGTCTTTGTATTTATTCATTCTACCTAAAATTAACATTATTCTAGAACAATATCAAAAAATAATTTTTATGTATCTTGTTAATAGGTGCGTTAATTTTTTGTAAAATATAACTTAGTTTTAAATGGAAGACCTTGAAAATAATGAAGTAATACGTTGAAACATATTCTGAGCTGGGAGATGGATGTGGCATACAGATCTTAAAAAAAAAATTCCCGAAAATACTAAATTCGTGATTTTTTAAATTCCAGAAAAAATGTAATAGTTGTTTTGTAAGATTTGATGTAGCCTTTGTGTTTGGAATGCTAGTAGGATAAATGATCTTAAGCTAAGAGAGTTGGCAGAAACTATGTAGTAAGGAAGCTATATATTTTATGTGCACCTGAAACAAAGAAAAAGTGTTGCGACAGTAGAAGCATAGAAGGTAGGGTTATGATTAGGGATATTCTTTTGTATCTATCAGATTTTTGTGGGTTAGAATAACAGTAGGAATCAGAAAATAATTTATCATAGCGTGCTAAGCCTCAGTTAATCTGATATTAGAAAATTTCACCTGTTAAGTGCAGTTGTCACTTGCGTGCGATTAGATACAATTTTTACGTTATGCCGTTATGACACTAGTGACAAGAATTGGCGGCTATTTTGTTTAGTGTCACAAATGAACTAAAAAATGAGATCAAATTAATCCGAATGAAAAGATCATTATGATCTCAAGAGTCATATGATCGTTGGGGCAAAATGCTCTGCAACAAAATTGATCCTTTTTTTTTACTGTGAAGTACAAGATGTCTTCTGGGAAAGCTTGAATTAACTATAAGTGCTTGCGATCACGATGGGAGAATCATTATCGTAGAAGACAGGTTCGGATGAGTCAGCGTCCAGCGTTAAAGTACAGAAAGGGTGCTAGGTAATTTTTGGCTCCTAGAAGAAAAGATGATAAAGGAAAAAGATTAGTTAGCTTATGCTTAGAAAAGGGCTTATTTATTATATAGTCTTCGTTGCTGCGGATGAAAGACTAAGAGAGCTAGTAAAAGATACATGGGTCATGAAGGGTTCTAAATACTGAGCATTACCTTTTAGTTCTCAGAAAAAACATGGGGCAGGGATGAAAAAGAGAGAAAAAAACGAAGCAAACGTGAATCAAGATTGGGAATTTGCAGAAACCGAAAGTGCGAATAAGTTTTGAAAATGTGTTATACAAACGCATATATCAGGCAACTTGGATGGGGCCAATAGACAATAATATAGAGATGGCGCATCGGCTATGATCCAGGATGTATTTGTTATATGTATTTGTTAAGAGGGCCACTAAAGTGTGTGGTACTGCGCTTGTAGAAAATGTGCCTGGTGATACATTGTGGGATGATGAAATTTAGACAGCCACCCAAGAAAAGAAAAAAGGGCATGAAAGAAGGTTTGAAAATCACAGGTATTAGAGATGAGGAGAGAAATAGACTTGGAAATGATTTGGAACACAAGAAGCCCATTATTAGGAGTGAACATATATCAAGTAAAGCTTAAACGGCCTACTTTAATTTTATTTTTATTGTCGATTATGATGTACGGTAGCGAGACAAGAATAAGAGTAAAATCAACGCGAATAATATGAGATTCCTGCTCATAATATACGGCAAGACACGAATGGACGTAGTGCGGAATAAGAATGATAAGCCTCCAAGAATCCAGTTTAGAGAAGACACTAGCTGAATTATGTAAAAGAATTTATTTAAGATGGTTTGGGTATGTTGAGAGAATGAAAGATGAAGGACTAACGAACCAAGTGCATGATACAAGTGTATTGTAAAGTGAGTGGCAGTGCGCCCAGAGACAGACCGCAGAAAGAATGGTTAGAATGTGTGTGAATAATGTGTAGTGTAGAAAAATTGTGGCCACAAATAACTTCTAAAAAGAGTGCTAGTGGAGTGAGTGACGACTGAAACAAAAGGAGTTAGATACAAATCGAAATACGTGGGGAGCTTCATATGAAGACTTTGTGAGGCTCTTCACTTGCGGCGAGTGCTATAGAGATTGATCAGCAACATGGGTCAAGGCATTGTCGCGGAACGAACGTGTTATTTTAATAAATAAAACGAGAATTCTAGACCAATCTAAAAATGGATGTCTTAACATGTATACCCCTCACCCATGTTGCTCCCTTAATCACCGAGTGAGTCACGCTTACCCCAAAAGGGATTTCCCTTTGGAAATGACTTCATGGTACAATATAATAATATTCTCTTATTTTATGTAGGTTGTTTATTCTTAAGTTTACTATTACCTTTTTTCTCGCGAATTTAAATTTCAGAATTTTATTATTTTCCGATATTTAAAATTGCAGAATGTACTCTTTTTGGGTATGTGATATTTTCATTAATTTGAAAATTTGGACATCAAAAAGTTCGGGAAATTCAAATTACGCTAATAAACATGCTCAGTAGTTTTATTTTTTTAAGGTAATGATTTTCCGTCATTTTGGCTTGGGTTCTTTTGAGGTAGTCTGAAAGAATTTTGTTAAACTTGAACTGGAGCACATCCTGTCCAAGTGATCCTAAACACCGCACTATTGAAAACTTTGGCATGTTTGGGTGAAAAGAATACGCGTGAAAGTGAATATTTTTTTCTATTTGAAACAATTTATTTTAGTGAAATGAATAAATACAAAAAACATATGTTTCTATGAAATCTCCAGTTTTCTTTGCACAATATTTTAATCGCTGCAGAATATTTCTTAATGTTTCCCTCTAGAAAAAACTTTTCTATTGGACGAAAATGGTCCATAACTCAATTATTATTACATTGCGCCAAATGCTCTTTCGGATCTTGTAACCGGGATGAAAACAGAACCCCTAGGCTTAAGGCGAAGACCCTAAGTGCGACCTGTTCGGAAGTATAACTAAAATTTAGAAAAAGACGAATTTAGAGAATTTACAGTATGTATTCTAACATAGTAAGAAAACAAATGAACGTAAAACTGTACTTGAAAATATTTCCTTTTCCAGTCCGAGTTTTATTATAATTGTTTTTCATCATAAAAATTGTACTATTACCTACATAAAATTTTGAAGTAGGCAAAGCGAAAAGCAGGTTCCTTGCAAAGTCTCGATGAAAATTAATTTTCCTACTCGCCTTTGGAACATATTCATTGATTTGGGATCCATTTTGGCAAGAGTGGTTTCTTTTTTCTCCAGCTTCTTAAGTCCCAATAATTGGTTTTAAAGTTTCCCCAGTTTTTTCTGTGATTTTTACTCAAAAATGAAAAATTACGCAAATATAAAGTTTAGAGCTAAAGCTCGCTCTAAAAATTCAAATATGACATGATATGAGAATTTATTGACCTAATCTATTCTTGTGCTTGTCGTATCGGATAAGGATGCATACAATGAGAGAAGTAAGGGAAATGAGTTGAAAGAGATGAATAGTATTGAGAAGAGGGAGAGACATAGAGGAGCAATAAGTGTGGTGATCATATAAAGTTTCGCTTGGGGATATTAACATTATAAATCGTCCAGGCTGGCGACACGCCCGGGGCGGGGCCGATCCTATCGATCGATACCCACCTTCAAGCCTGATACCGATTACGCTCAGGTGATTGGCAGGATTCGTAACACGCTAGGGGGATTTCCCGAGTGGCGAGACCGATCACTGGCGCAGTCATCCGATAAAATACTCAACGGCCAGTCTTGAGGGGAAAATTTTGTATTCCCTCTCTTTACTGAAATAATATCAAATATATACATTGAACTCTACAAATTGTACTACAGTTAAAGAACACGAGATTTTTTTGTAAATATATTGATTGCAGGGTGTTAAATGTTGCGTAATCCGAAATCACAGACAAAATTCGGGTTTCAATCAGAAACAATTTTTGGTCCCAGAAGAGGTGCCAAAAAAACCTACCCCTCTTGCCTAAAAGAAACCCAAAAGGATGGATTTGTTCCAGATGAGCCACCAGCTGAAACTTCAAAGAAACACAATTTTAATAGACTTTGTCCAAAGATCTTATTTTCCGGGTATATTTTAATCAAGAGAATTGAAGTAGAACATAATAAATAAATCTTAATTGATGGTTTTGATGTCCACAAATGTGGTTTTCACAACCAGAAAAAACAGTAGAATATGGGCATGCTACAGCTGTGGTATCTACAACCATATGGATGTCTGCATAAGATACTAGTTCTAAAGTCTACACTGTGTGGCTACTGCAAGTGTATAATGTGGTTGTCACAACTACACAGTAAAAGTCCTTATCAATAGAATATGTCCGTCACATTCAGCATTGCTGCACGGTTAAAAAATAATTTTCTGCAAACGGGTACACGTGAAAGCGTATTCGTTCGCAAGAAACTTTTTGTCTCAAGTCATCAGTCGATAACTGTAAATGGATGTCTATGAATCCCTAACTTATCAACACCTCTTCGCAAACAGTTGGTTTGTAAATGCGTCTTTATGGGTGACCTACTTAAATGTTAGCCAAAGTAAGCCTTTTAGGTCACCACAGATTTTTATTGGAGAACAAGTTCTGAAAGATACCAAATTTTATTTAAGCAACGACTTTAGTGAGCCCCTAGTTCCCTCTTCCGGCATATTTTTCTCTTCTGAAGAAACAAATGCCCTTTTCACCCCTTTTTCTTGTTTTCCACTTAAATGTAAACTAAATTATTAGAACATAAAAATCTGCAATTATATTTTTTAATGAGAGTTAAAAAATCATACTTTTTTGTTCAATATATCAACTTCTTGGTTAAAACTTGAACTATTTTGTTATAGCTTCGTTCTTTTGGTTAAATATTTATCTCTTAGGCTAAAAATTTAAATATTTGGTCAGGAACTAAATTCTGTTCTGGTTGAGGAATCGACTATTTTTGCTAAAATTCTTTCTTTTGTTTAAATTTAACTTTTTTTCATTTAAAGCAAAATATTTGTTTATTACAATACTATTACATTTTTGCTTTTAAACTTAAAAACAAATCTGTTTTTATTCGAAGTTAAAATCTTTGTTAGTTTCAATACCATTACATTTTTTGTTGAGAATGCATTTATTAGATTGAATTTTTTTGTCTGTTTTGAAAATTGTCATTAATATTGATTGATAATTTTACTTCAAATGTTAGAAATGTAAATCGCTTTAAAATTAAATTAATAAATTATATTAGTATCTACATTAATTTTGTTTCAAAGAATTTATTCCCCTATTTTCGTGATAAATCTTCTTATATTCCGTGTTTTTAGAACATTTTTTCCTGAAAAGCTTTTTATCGATAAAATATCGATGAAAAATGTCTTTTGTTTGAGTATAGCGGATTCTCATAGTGCATAAAAGTTGTATATGCTCAAGAGTAGTAATCAGTTCATATTTTAGTTCAATTGGATATCTACAGTTCTGTACACTTTTTTTACATTTACAAAAATACAAAGTTTTTTGCATTCTATTAACAGTAAAGTTTATAGAAAAGTTTTAACATTTCGTGCTTAAATTTTTTTTGCTTTGATCGAGGAATGTTTCTTTGATTCAAGCTGAAGAAATTTTAGGCACGATATGTTTAAATTTTATTAATAAAAATGTGCAGTTAAGATAATGCAAAAACGATTTCTGTCTTAAAATTTTCAGAAAGTTGTAAGCAGAACAAGAATTATGTTTCTCGAATTCGTAATGTTAGATTACCATATATTGCCAAAACCAGTACCTACACAAAATTAAACACAATTCTTTGGCCCATAGGACATTTTTTTATTTAAAAAATGTTTAAACCAATGCGCAGCCCAGAAGATATTACCCGATCAAAATAAAATTTGGTGGGCTCACGACTATTAAAAAAATACAACTTTTCCTCACTTCTAGAATCTACTACTCAAAAAAATGGTTTGTTTGATTTGCTTTTCTGCAGGGCTCACCGTTTTCTACATTTTTTTATTTTACGAACTTAATTAATTTTATCGTTAAATAAAACATTAAAGGAAATTTTTCAAGTGAAGCACAACTTTGGACCCAATTTAATGACGAATCATTTAAAAAAATATAAAAAAGAGGAAGAAGGACAAGCTCAATAAAAATTTCTTGAGGGCTGTTTGAGTTGTTTTGGCGCCTGTCACTATCAGTCAGTTTAATCAAAGACAGACTTCTGATGAACCCAGCTGTAGAGTGCAGTCCGAAATTTGAACAATTTTAGGCCCTCCTTGATAAGCTATCATAAATAATAAGATATAATTAACTTCTTTACATGTCTATTGTGTGGGCACATGAAGCAACTGAAAAGAGGCTTTGCCTCTGGTATAATCGCGCAAGAAGCGCAACAAGCGCGTCAATAATGCTGACTTTTACTACCGAAATGTCATTGATGTCGTGTGGAATTATTCTCCTTTCTCGTTCCCGAGGGCGGTTTACGGTCAGGCTTCGAGGCTGAGTACTGGCAAAATACGCTCTGAAGAGTTTTACAGCGACTCTAAACAACTGCAGAATGAATTCTCGATCGGCCATTTCTTTTGCGAACAATACTCATCCAGAGTGTCTCAAAGTACCCTTCCTTTCACGGCGCAGTATTTCACCCAAGCATCTCTAAAGCCGAACTTAATGACGCTCAATCGGCATGAGAAGCAACTTCCGGAATAAAGAGGCGACTATCATTCACTTTTTTTATGCACTTCTCGATTAACCTTCCAAAAAACATTTTTTTTTGTCAAGTAAAAATTTCGAACATATAATATCGTATAGATCACCGCTGATAGTAGAAGTTGTCATTTTACTGACGTTATACGTTATAAAAAAATCGATTTTTACTTAGTTTATTGATTCAATCCAATCGCGGTATGAACTTATTTAAGCAATTAATAAGATGACACAGTTCATCAATCATCTGATTCCTCTGGCGCCCTGTACAGAGATTAGTCCAGAACAGGAATTATTTCGACACTAGCAACAGTAAAGTATAATCGCCCAAAAATAATCTAAAGGACACAAAGTAGCGGTGCCAAATAGTCGATAGAGTCACTTTCCTTTTCATGAACTTACATTATATATTTACGTATGTATTCTAGGTTTTGAAAATTAAATTATGAATATTTCTGTGAAATTAACTGAAAACTTGGAATTAGATCAAAGAAACGTAAACTTGATGAAAACTGAACACGAGTTTTAAACACAGGAATCAGCTACTCTTTGCAATCTAGTAATCTGGATGCTAATATTTAGGGCACTAAAATTCGATTAATATCTCTGTTATTGATACTAGAATGTGCAGTAAGTTATGCTTTGTAATTTTTTTTTTTTTATAAAATAAACTTTTGATGAGAGACATTAGTTTTTTTCACAAAGGTTGACATATTTAAGTAGTAGGTAATAAAGTATAAAGCAAGTGGACTCATTGATGAAATCAATCGTTTTAAATGATCCAATCTAATGATTTTTCTACTAAAAAACATAATTTTTTCCAAGAATAGAGTAGAGACATTTTCTATTAACACAATATATTTTAAAAAACTTAATTTTTGACAATATAGTCAAATTTCCAACAAAATAAATAAACTTTTAACTACAATGAAGATTTAGTTTCCAATGTTAGATGCACGATCAGAAACCATAAAAAGCTGGCATGTGAGCTAAAGTACTCTAAGAACGTCAGCCACATTGGTTTAACTTCATGCATGATCTGGAATCAGGTCATTATGAAATCAAAAGTCGATCATTCACTTTGGTCGATCAAAATGCTCTTGAATTCGGTATCCTTTTCGTTGCATATCAAAATGATATTGATTTATGTATCATTTTATACCCTTTTTTACGGGGCACAGCGAGAAATAAGTTAAACTTTTTGCTCCGGCGTCAATGGCGTAATGTAAAGGAAACCATTTTGTTGAGCAGTTTTTGTTGTCAGAGCAAAATTTTGGTTGTTACTACAAAATTATTTTGCTGGCAAAACAAAATATTTGGTTCTCAAAATAAAATTATTTTGCTGAGCCTTATTTTGTTGTCCTGAACAAATTTTTGTTAAGCCAACATAACTATTTAGTTAGACCAACGAAATACGAAACCACGCATGCGCAATGCTTCAGTGAGGTCACGTGCTCACGTTTGCAAGTTGAATTCCATCATGGCGGATAATACCGGTGAAGTGGCGCGTTCCGTCATCTGGATATGTGCTGTTTAAATACGTAATCAAGTGCTGTGAATAAACATCATGGTGCATGCGATAAATCAGCTACAACTTGCTGATAAATTTCTCAACAAAAGAGGATTTATCGAAGATATCTCGTTTGGTCGGGATGTAACGGAAATGTTAAAAAAAGTTTTATCAGTACGAAGTGACGATTTTTGTGCCCACAAAACTTGAATCAGTTGCAATAAAAACTGTTTTGTAGCAAAGTCATTGACTAATTTATTAAATAATAATTTAAACTGATTTTTATTTCTGAGTGACTTTTTTCGATCACTGACTATAATTAGTTAAATTAACTTCTCTTATTCAATGACATTTATCAAAATAATAAGTTGTTCTGAAATTAAACTTAATAATAATTACCATATAATAAATCATTAAATGATAGTGGTTTTTACAACTGATTCAGGTTTTGAGAGTAGAAAAAGTATGCCCTTGACCTAAAAAAAATATTTAGCTACGCCGACAAAACAATTTTTTTTATACAGAAAAACAATTTATTTGAGACACAATAATAATTTGGTTGATCTTAGAAAAGTATTTTGTTAGATTAACAAAAGTTTTTAAATAAAGAAAATTTTGCATTGGGGTGACAAAAGGATTTCGTTGCCACAACAAAAAAATTTGGTTATTTGGCCAACGCAAGGTCTCATAAGAAAAAATTTGTTTGCTCCACAAAGTATTTTTGTTGCACAAAGAGCAACAAAATTATTTTTTTGAGCTAACAAAATTTTGGTTGTTCCAGAAAAAAAGTTTTCTCAGTGTTAAAGCTTCACTCGTGAATAGTTGCGTTCCCAGTTCAAATCAAGGCTGTGACATATTTGTCTTGTTTCTTCAGAAAATTATTTCACCAGTAATCGGCAAAATCTAACATAAAAAATTCAGTAATTACTTATACTAATTGCAAAAATAACATCAAGACTCTAAAGTAAATACAGATTCGTCGAATTTATTAAAATTATAATTAATCACTTTCGTTGGCTTAAATGGTTAACGCTTCAATCGTGAATAGTGGGCCGTGGGAAATTTTTGCTCGTTTTTCCAGAAAATTATTTGACCAATAATCGGCAAAATCTAACTTTAGAAGTTAATTAGTTAATAACCCTGATCGACAAATTAACATCAACACTTTAAAATAATGAATGATTTACCAAAATGAGGAATTTTTTAGAAAGCAGTTCTAGTGTCTACCAACTAGTTAAATTTTCAATTAAAACAAAATTCACTTTTTGTCAAAAAGATGGATTTCCTACAAAACATACGAACTCTTAACAAATTAAATGAATTTTCAACCAAGGAATTGAATTTTTAACTAATATTATGAATCTTCAAACCGACAAAAACGGAAGGATTTTTTAACAAAGCAATTCAAAGTTTAAGCAGAATGCACTAGAACTTGGAATTAAGGCACCCTAGTTAATGTGCTTGATAGAACTTATGGCTCCGCAGTTTCCCGGTAAGAGAGAAGCTCGTAGAGTTGAGAATAACTGTTCATGATTGAACTTTCTAGATTTACATTTAAGGCCACTGGGAGCAGTTATCGAAACAGGCCATAATTCAAAGTCCCAGTGAACTTCAATTTAAAGAAGAGAATTTTACTTAAAAAAGTTTAAGTTTCTATAAAAAAATGAAGAATTTTGAACAAAATACGTAAATTTTGAACCAAATAGCTAAATTCTTAACTCAAAGAGATCTATTTTAAAAGAAAGAGATAAATATTTTAACTAAAATTATGCTGCTTCAAGTAAAAAATAGATTTCAAACAAATTAATTAAACTTTCATCCAGAAAGTTGAATTTTAAGCAAAGGTAACTAATTTCCAGCTAAATGCTGTAATTTTCAATTAGAAGAGATTAATTTAGGATTAAAAAAAAATTTTGAACAAAAAAGCATTTTTGACCCACAGACGTGAATGTTTAACTAAAATGATAAATCGTTAACAATAGAATGAGTTTAAGGTTATTTAATTTCATTACTATAATAATTAATTCAGTAAACTCGAACTCTAAAGATACGAGCTCCAAATATACGACTGCTCCACAGATACAAGCGTCCCGACTCCAAAGGAGCGAGCGCAATTTGTTTCCCTCTACCCCGCCCTATTTGCGTCAAGCGTACGCAAGTGCGCGCTGCCTTGAATTCGACGTGCGCGGGTGCACCTGGCAAGAGTGGAAGCCCCTTTCCAGGTCGTATCTTTGAAGTTCTCTTTTTCCGAAGTCCTCGTATCTTTAGATTTCAAGTGTTATACAAATTATTCAAGAAAATTTAATAAAAATTTCTTATTCTGGTTTTAAGGTAGCAGCGTAAATTAAAAAAAATAGCTCCTTTTGCGAAGCGCATTACCTTTCTACCGAAAAAGATGCATTTTCAATACAACTAGAACATTATACGCACGCTGAGCGTGCCTCCTATTGTTATACTATAGGGACCGCAAATTAATTCATAATAATAAAATATAATTATAATAATTTATATAATAAAAATAATTTATTATAATTATATTTAAGCAAGCTAATTAATTTTACCTAACAAGCAAAATTACCGAAAATTTTTGATTAGACTATTTCAGTTAAAAATCACTTTGCAATAAATATAGAAAACTATCCCTAACAGAATAGATTGTTGAATTAATATAATGGACTGTTTTAACAAATCTGTTGATTTTTCTGACTTTGTTATGGATCTATAAATCTCTATCAGCTCTGGAATTTATATTCTTATTTTCTTTCTTTAAAAAAGAATTTAAATTTTGAGGGCGGTTTTTGCTCCACTGAACAATATTCTCCTTGGTACTTTGATAGGTATAGATTTTTGTGTATGAAAAGGGAAATTTTCAGCGAAACAATTAATTAATCGAAAGTTTCAGAAAAGGGACACTAAAACTTCAAATTAAGTCAAATTTAGTCAAATTATCCTGCAATTTGTAAATAAAACGGTTGATTATTGTAAGTTGCAGCTCAACTGAACTGCTGCATATAAGAAACCATTATTTCTACTGAAACCGAATTTGGATCCAAGAAAGGTGGAACAAAAAATAACGTCAAATGTTAAAAAGAAACACAGAATGATTAGTAATTGACCACAAGGATTAACTGATCCTGCTCTGGTAAAAAAATTAATAAAGAAAATAAAACAATAGATATATATTTTATTTTTGATAGAAAGATAGTGGATATTATATGTAAAAAGGTTTGAAGGTAATGTTTAAAGAATTTACTGATTGTCGATTTTTTTATGTCGCCATCTATCGGATATCAGAGAACTTAAAAGAAACTCTAAAGGATGCCAACTTTTACTCAAGGGTATGTCATACTTCGTCGTGCGGTCAATCGGGTAAAGTTCCCCTGAATTTTTTCCCACAAAAATAAAAAATTTTAAAAACTGAATTTGAAGGTGCTATAAAATATCATACCAGACGTCCCCGAAATGCTTTTTGAGGTGTTATAGCAAAAAAATGTTATTGTGCTGAATAAAAGGTGTATGCATGTACATTATTTTTAAGTTAGGGTCGTTTTTCCGCTCTCTGTCATTCCGATAATGTAGGTTTCTTTCGTACCGATACTGTCGGTGAGTACTCTCGAATCATTATGGGAGAGAATTGTAACAAGCATAACCTCAAAACACACACATACACACATAAAATTAGGCAAACTTAAATTTTTTGAATTAACACACGAAAAAGTGTGCCAGGACGTCCGTTATCATGTTTGCTATCATAACCAGATCTTGAAGACAAAATATTAATTATTCTAGGAAAAAAGCCAGTGGATTCTAAGTGCCACACAAATTAATCCAATTTAGCAAAATTAAAATTTTTTAAATTATTCCACAAAAAAGTGAGCGGGGACGTCCGTTAGCATGTCCGCTATCATTTCCTAAATTTTTAAGACAAAATAACCCCCAGATCTTTCTGAATCTACTGTATTCAGATTTTAAAAAATACACAATGCATATGGGTCATTCCATGTCAAATTTACACTCAAATTTTAGATTTCATTCGATTAATTTTTTTTCGATTCTTCGTCAAAAAATATTGGATACCTATTCCGCCTTTTTTTGTGTAAAGCATTTTTTTCGGAAATACGATTTTTTGAATATTTTAAGCATTTAAAATATTTCAATTTTTAAACTTCTATTGCTACGGAACTACTGGTCGAATTGAAATTTGATATAAAAGTTAGGTTTTTTTGTCTACTTTTTAATTATAAATGATTTATTATGAAATTTATTATAATTCTTAAAAAAATTAACAAAAAAGAATTAAAAGTTAAATATCTCGAAAAAGGTAGTTTTTTTTTTCTTTCGTGATTTTTTCTCATAATCTTTAAACGACTTCGCGCGCGCTGCACGAGGCCGCGCTCTTTGCTCCGCGTATAATTACAAAGCATCTTATACTAAATCCTTTGTATTAAAAAATAACACATTAACGAGATGTATTCATTATTTTTGCAATTTTCGCAATTTTCCATTTTGCAGGCATCAATGTTAAGATTTGAATTTTTTGTTCACGATTAACATCTCCTTGGTGAAAATTTTTTTCAATTCTTCAATTATACCACTTGAAACATTACATTCTGACTATAAATAAAAACATGAATGAGTTGAAATAACCCATATCGTATGAAAGATACAATTTATCAACGTAACATTAGCTTCCCAAATACTAAAATCTGATTCATCATCATCTTCAAATAAAGTACACGCATGTTCCTCGCTGTCAGAAGATTCAAAAAGTAAAGAATCCTGGATTTTGGCATCATTTATCTCTGATAAAACTTTTCAAAAATTTAGTTACACGTTGTACTTATTAATAATGAAGAACCGCAACGAAAAATCTTACGTGAAGAATTAGTATCACTCAAAGGCATTTGATTAATTTTTTTCACACACGTGTTGCACAAACGATCCGTG
>JAAAKG020169284.1:0-27754 GCA_010014905.2 Druon quercuslanigerum | reverse complement strand
TTTTTTGCTGTAAAAATACAATTTTTTGTTAAAAATTAAACAATTTTAGTTAAAAATTTCTGTTTTCTCAGATGCAAATTAATGTTTTCAATTGAAAATATAATTATTCCATTTTTGATTGAAACTGTATCTTGCTTAGTTGAAAATTAAATTTAATTCCATTTTTAACAGTTTAAAACTTATTTTTCCATGTTCTGTAATCGAATTTTTTTTTATCTTGACCACGACAAATTTTTTGTTTCGAAAATTCGTCTCACTGGCTTGAAAACTTAACGATTTTGTTTCTTTGTTGACTCAAACATTATTTTTAGTTGAAAATAAAACGCCTTTGTTGTAAGTTTTTTTTACTTGTAATTAAATATTTGTTTTTTAAAAAATTTATACTATTTGCAAGTGAATTTTCAACCGAAAAAATAAGAATTTTATACAAAATAGTTGAATTTAAACATTGTAATTAAAAAAATATGTTTAATAAAAAAGTTTATTTTTAACGAAAGGATTAATTTTCAAAAAATTAGTTAAATTTTCAACCAAGTAGTTGAATTGTCAAAAAAACAAAATTCCTATTTTTTGATTAAAAGTTCAACTCTTTTGTTGGAAATTTGGGCAGTTTGTTAAAAAAAAATCCATTTCTTTTGGTAGAAACTTCACAATTTTTGGGTAATAACTTAACTGCTTTAAAATTTAATTTTCAATTTTCTAGTTAACAATTTAAATGTTAAAATTTAATTATTTTTGTACATGTTTTTTTTTGTAAAAATACTTTTTTTTGTTAAAAATTAAACTATTTTCGTTGAAAATGCGGTTTCTCCAGATGAAAATTGATGTTTTCAATCGAATTTTTTTTATCTTCACCACGACAAATTTTTTCTTCAGAAAATTCGTCTGACTGACTTGAAAATTTAAAAATTTTGTTGATTTTGTTTCTTTGTTGACTCAAAAATTATTTTTAGTTGAAAATAAAACGCCTTTGTTGTAAGTTTTTTTTTATTTGTAATTAAATAATTGTTTTGTTAAAAATTTATACTATATTCAACTGAATTTTCAACCGAAAAAAAAGAATTCTTTACAAAATAGTTAAATGTAAAAATTTTAATTTAAAAAAAAAATGTTTTTATCAAAACAGTTTATTTTTAACGAAAAGATTAATTTTCAAAAAATTACTTGAGTTTTTAAACAAATAGTTGAATTGTCAAGAAAACAGTTAAATTGTCAAACCAAAATTGTGAATTTTCAAAAATTAACGATTTTTTTAACCAAAAGATACATTTTTTACAAAAAAAAAATTTGGATTTTTTTAAAAATGTAATAAATAGAAAGGTAATTTCCAACAAAATACTTAAATTTTCAACCTGGAAAATTTGAAAATTTGTCTTCTTGGTTTAAAAATAATTATTTTTTGGGTTAATAAGCGATTTTTTTGTAGCAAACTAAACTTTTTTGGTTGAGGATTACCGTTTTTTTTAAATATTTAATTATTACATTTTTGGTTGAAAATTTATCTTCTCCAGTTGAAAATTCGGTTTACAATTTTATTCAATTTACAACAGTAGAAAATTAAAATTTTCTTATCTTCCATTTTAACTTTTGAAAATTGAACTTTAAAAAATTCAACTATTTTCAATTCAACTCTTAAAAATAAAACTGTTGAAAATTTAATTTTTACTCTTTTTTAATTTTCAAAAAACAAATATTAAATTGTTGAAAATTGTACTGCTTGATAAAAAAATCCAACTAATAGGTAAAAAATTTTCCTTTTTGTTAAAAATCCAACAAAGTTGAGAATTTAACTGTTTTGCAGAAAATATGCCTCCGAATTGAAAATTCAAAAATTTTGTCAAATTTTTGTCTCTTGCTAAAAAATCGTTCTTTGTTTAACATTTAACTATTTTTTAAATTCGTCTTTTTAGTTTTAAATTCATCTTTTCTGTTTAAAATTTAACCATTGCATTTTTTGTTGAGAAGTTATCTTTTTTGGTTGAAAATTCAAATAAATTTAAAACAAAGTTATTTTTATTGATTGCTGATTCACCTCTTTGGTAAGAAAATGAAATTAATTTTTTGAAAAATCCGTTTTTGGTTGCAAACTCAAATAACTTTTAAAACAATTTAATTTTTATTGAATGCTGATTCATCTCTTTGGTAATAAATGAAATTATTTTCTTGAAAATTCCGTTTTTGGTTGAGAAATCAAATAACATTTTAAAATTTTCTTTTTAATTGATTGCTGATTCATCTCTGTGGTTAAAAATTAAAATATATTTTTGAAAATTCCTGCACTTTTCAGAATTGCCGCAGTGCGCGAGTACTCAGTTGAGTATATTGCGCAATATTATGCATTCAAATTGGAAACGGTTCTGGCTGTAACTGTAAGGGGGCAGCGGGTCGAGATACAAAATGAGTGTGTGCTCAAAATTGGGCAAATTTGAGGCCCTGAGTTTTTTAAGCTTTATGCAAACTAAAACCGACTTTTTTTTTAGAGCGCTGCCTCAAATTTGAAAAAACAGACATCTGAAGTGGATGGGAATGTACAACAAGTTGTTACAACAATGGTTAATGATGAAGAGGTAGTGACTTTACTGAAACAACTAACTGACGTTCGAAGTCAAAGGGCCTGGGAACAGAAAAAAGTTGCTGAACTTGAAGTTCAACTTGCAAGCCTTCTTCATGAGAACACTGCCATGGAGGAGCAACTTAATGTTTGGCGTAACAAAGCACAAGACGTCAAAAATCTTCAAGATGAATTAAGCACTCTTGAAGAAGTGAGGTACGTCTATCAATTTTTTTTTGTTGACAAGTTAAAAGAAATTAATAATTCAAATTATTTAAACTGAAAATTTAATAATTCCATTTTTAGTTGAAAATTTGTATTTTTTAGATAAAAATTTCTTTATTTGGTTAAAAACACATCTTAAAAAATTTAGAATTTTGATTGAAAATTCATCTTTTTAGTTGAAAATTAAAATATTCTGTATTTTTTAAAATAATTATTTGAGAAAAATTAATATTTTAAATAAAAAAGTAATCTTTTCTGATTAAAAATTCATACTTTTTGGTATAAAATGCAACTGCTTGATTGAAAATTGAATTATTTATTTTAAAATTTAACTATTCTGTCCGGCATTCGTTTTTTTTTGTTAAAAATTAATTTTTTATCTGAAATCTCTTTTGGTTGAGGATTCACATATTTGGTTAAAAATTAGTATTTTTTAATCGAATTGTACAGTTTAAAAATTCGTTTTTCTTTTGTAGAAAATTTATTATTTAATCCGAAAATTTAATAATTCCATTTTTAGTTGAAAATTTTTATTTTTTAGATAAAAAATTCTTTATTTATTTAAAAACACGCCCTAAAAAATTTAGAATTTTTATTGAAAATTCATCTTTTTAGTCGAAAATTAAAATATTCTGTATTATTTTAAAGAATTAATTGAGAAAAATTAATATTTTAAATAAAAAATTAATCTTCTGATTAAAAATTCGTACTTTTTGGTTCAAAATGCAACTACTTGATTGAAAATTGAACTATTTCTTTTAAAATTTAACTTTTCCGTTCCGCATTCGTTTTTTTTTTTGCTAAAAATTAATTTTTTATCTGAAATCTCTTTTGGTTGAGGATTCACATATTTGGTTAAAAAATTCGTCTTTTTAATTTGATTTCAATTGATTGAAAATTCGTATTTTGTTGTTGAAAATTTATTATGTAAACTGAAAATATGCAAATGCCATTTTCAGTTGCAAAGTTATGATTTTTAGATTAAAATTCACACATTTGGTTAAAAATTGGTATTTTTTAATCGTGTTGTACAGTTTAAAAATTCGTTTTTCTTTTTCAGAAAATTTATTATTTAATCCAAAAATTTAATAATTCCATTTTTTGTTGAAATTTTCTATTTTTTAGATTAAAAATATTCTTTTTGGTCGAAAACTTACATTATCTACTATAATTTTTTTCAAGAATTAATTTACTTCACTGAAAGCATAAATATTCCATTTTAGTTAAAAATTATTATTTTTTGGTTGACGAATCAATTATTTGGTTGAATAAAAATCTTTTTTTGTTGAAATATTAACTATTACATGTTTCGTTGAGAATTATGATTTTTTAAGTATTTGAAAATTCAACTATTTGACAGTAAAGTAACTTTTTCTGTTAAAAATGCAGCTGTTTTATAGAAAAATTGTTGTTTTTTTGAATATAAAATTCCGCAATTTAGTAGAAAATTAAAATATTTAACTGAAAATTAAACTATTTAACTGAAAATTAACTTTTTTGTTAAAAAATTTCTTTTTTTGTTTTGTTAAAAATTATTTTTTACTTTATAGTTCAAAATTCATCTCTTTTTGTAACAAATTTATCTTTTTTAATTGTAAAAAATAAATTATTTTGTGGAAAATTTATTTTTCTTCATTGATTTTTTAAACATTTCAATTTTTAGCTTGAAAAGTTTACTATTTTGTGGAAAATTCGTTTAATTTTTGGTGGAAAATTATTTTTTTTTACTAAGAATGTTAACTATTTCATTTTTGGTTGAAAATTTCTATTTTTTAGATTAAAATTAATTTTATTTGGTCAAAACTCGTCTTTAGAAATTCATAGTCTTAGTTGAAAATTCATCTCTTTTGTTAAAAATTTAATTATTTTTACTGAAAATTTTTTTCCATGGTTGAAAATGTATCTGTTTTATAGAAAAATGTTTTTTGTTAAAAATTCATATATTTTGAATGAAAGTTGAACTACTTTAGTCAAAATTAACTATTCTGTTGAAAATTTATTGTTTTTTTGTTAAAAATTAATTTTTTATCTGAAAATGTAGTTCGTTTAGGATTCATAGAATTGATTGAAAATTAGTTTTTTAATTGAAAATTTAGCAATTCCATTTTTGGTTGTAAATGTATCTTTTTAGTTGAAAATTCAATTGTTTCGTCAAAAACGCAACTAATTTGTTGTTCGTTCAATTATTGTTTACAAGACTCAACAATTTTGTTAACAGTTTAATTATTCTGTAGAAGATTCGCCATTGTGGATTGAAAATTAATTTTTTTCCTTTGTTGAAGTCTTCTTTCTTACTTTGAAAATTTACTTCTCTTAGCTGAAAATTAACTTTTTTTCGAAAATTTGTCTTTTTGGTTTAAAAACTCAACGGGAACGCTCCCTAATTTCAGACTTTGTTTAAAATGGAAGTATTATTAAATTAGGATCTTAAAACTAAATAAAGTAAAGTGAATTATTTTCAAATTTCGCAAAACGCTCTTCAAAATTTGCCCCTTTTAATCTAAAGTGCAGAAAGAATAGCTTGAAAGTCAATAATAAAGAGAGAGCGGACGAGTCCGGTTTGAAGTTGCGCGTCGAGCCCGGGCTCGGCTTCCTCATTGCGGAGAACCGCCGCATGGGGGGAAGTGGTGGGAGAGCGTCATATTTTCCCGGCATGCGCACGCATATGAGCCGCGCATGGGGCGTTCCCCCACCACTTCCCTCCATGCGGCGGTTCTCCGCAACGTGTGGAGGAAGCCGATCTCGGGCTCGGTGCGCAGTTGCAGATTATTATAGTTAATCAATTTAATTTCCTAAATTTGAAATACTATTTATAATTATTTGTCCACAGACAAGGGCACTTATGTGGTCGCTGCTTGCGCGGCATGAACGTGAGGAACCACGAAGAATTGACCCTCATGCTCGATCGAAATGGGGACATTCCGGAGGTTGACGATATGAGTTTGGCTGATTCTCTCGTGCACGAAGCCCACGAAAACATCGAGAACTCTGATTCGTTGGTGCAGGTAAATTCAATTTTGTACAACACGCTTGAGCCATTTTCCATCAGTCCGGCTTTTTCGCACCCTGTTCATAGACGCTATGCTTCGCTTCCACTGCTTTTCACGGGTCATTTTAAAACTCTTCAAGCCCCTCAGGCCCCTCAGGCAAACAAAGAGGAGAAGAGGGGCTGGTCATTTAAAAGTCATGCTGTCAAATTAACAATTAACGCTCTCCGAATAACAAAAATGCTTAGCGACGGCTATAGCGATTTTTCATGCGACTTCCCATGCGACTTTCTCGAAAAGTTTTTTATCACTGGATTGCACTGAGAGAAGTGGAATTTTTTTTACGTTGAGTTGTAATTTTTTTTTGTGTCTAGTCTAATTTTTTCATGACGATTCTTAGCCAATCGAGCGCGAAACAAAAGTTAAATGCGGAGCGCGAGCCAAATTCAAGTGCGGAGTGTAAGTCGTAGTCAAAGTCGATGCGGAGTGCAAGCAAAATTCAGTTGCCGAGCATAACAAAATTTTAATTTCAGACATTTTTTTTTATAAAACAGGCACGATTTATTTCTGCCTATACTCAATTTCAAATGGAGAATTTTTGAAAATTTATAGATACCATAAATTACCGAAATTTTCAAAATAATTACAATTTGTCGTAATTTTCGAAATTGCCAAAAGTTTTCGGAAATTTGTGAAAAATTCGGTATTTTATAAATTTAGCATCAATTTCCAACATTTCCGGTGCCACTTTTGCTCCCTTTGACATCACTAAGCTCGAAAAGCACTAGTTTAGACCTGCTTTACAGGCATTTTATGGTGGAAATTTTGCATGTGATTATAAAGAGAGAAGTACCCTGGGCTCATATTTTTTTCTGCTTACATAAAAAGCATCTGGGTAATATTTGGTCTTGCAGGGCAGTCATAAAAATTCATTTTTAAAATTCCCTGACATTTTCCCGATTTTTCTCTCAGCAATTTTTCATTTTTCATGACAATTAATGTTTGAAGACCAGAATTCGAATCTTGTGACATTTTAATATTAGAAAACAAACGCGCGCATTTTTTTTATCTCGCGCTATTTTTAAATTAAAATATAAATTTCATGTTAATAGGAAAACAAAAACAATATTTTGTATAAATAATGAAAATTAATATTCTAATTTCAGAATTAATGTTTTTTTTAATAATATATAGACTGTTACATTTTTATTGAAGATAATTTTTGTTTTAAATAATATTTTATTTTTACTAAAAATATAAATTTATAGCACACAACACTAGCAAAAAATAAAAAAAAATGGTTTAAAAGATTGTAAATCTGCCTTTAACCTTAAGTTTTTCTGTTTAAAATAGCCGATTTCAGGTAAAAAAAATAGTTCACATAACCTAAAATTGTTCAAAAATGTGTCTTTTTTTTATTTTTTTATTTTTTTTATTATAAATAATTTCCGAGGTAAAATATTAATATAATCAAAAATAGTTGAAAATTTAATAATCTTGTTTCAAATTTGATTTTGTAATAAAAATCTCAATTTCTGTCAAAAAACACTAACACAATCCGAAATTATTAAAGGTTGTTAATTTTATTATTTTAAACAAAAATCATTGGATTTAATTGCAAAGATTATTTGTTTATTATGAATTCTTTGAAATTTAATTATTTGTAATTATAAATACCAATTTCAGATGAAACACCAACATAACCTAAAATTCTTGTAAAATTGTAAATATTCTTGGAAGTCCAATAACTTGTTATCCAAAATGTGAAATTTTAAATTTAAATAAACGCCAAACAAACCTAAAATTTTTCAAGCTTTTAACTTTTATTATTTGTAAAAAAATCACTATATATAAATCTAATCACTTTGGTTTAAAAATACCAATTTCAGGTGAAACACACCAACATAACCTATAAAGTTGTTGAAAATTGTAAATACTAATTGAAATCTACTTATTTTTTATTAAGAATACCAATGTTTTTGGACGAAAAATAAATAATATAAAAGAAAATTGTTAATCTTTTTTGAAATCTAATGATTTTTGGTGAAAATAACGTACAAAATTAAAATAATGTGTAAAATGCTAGCGTAACCTAAATTATAAAAAAATATGAATACAAATAAGTGCAACTTTATTAACTTTATAAATTTTTTTAGCTAAAACGCTAACGTAACCTGAAGTTGTTGTAAAATTGTAAATATTCTTTAAAATCTAATTATTTTTGAAAAAATGCCAATTTTTTATGTAAATAAATGTCAACATAACCTAAAATTGTTAAAAATTATATATTTTCTTTGAAATCTAATGCTGATCTTAATCTAATTATTTTTGTTTAAAATACCAGTTTCAGATGAAAAACATCAACATAACCTAAATTTGTAAATATTCTTTGAAATCTAATTATTTTCTATTAATTTATTTATTTTGTTAAATATCCGCGGTTTGTAAAAAATATTTCCTGTTAAATAGTTTGAATAGGTATTTAAAAAAAAGTTTTGATCAATTTTGAATAACGAATTTTTCAATTCAATTCATAATTTTGAGGAATATCAAGAAAAATATGTTGTTTTTTTTTGATTTTCCAGACAATTTTGGCAAAATTATTCAGAATTTTTTTTATCGAAACCCAGCTTTTATACAGTTGTTTTTTATGTAAAAATAAAAATAAAAAACCCCAGCGTAATTCGAAGAAAAAAGTTTGGGATTGCTTGTGAAAAATATCCTACTTCTTTTGAAAATCTAGTTAAATGACATTTTAGTGATCAGCCCTCGGTAGAAGTACCAGTAGTAATACTGCTTGCATATCGGGAATAAAGCACAACATTTTTTTTCAATAGAGGGCTTGGAGAGTTTGGGACTCAGTTCTAGTAGTAGTAATTTAATTTTATTTGCTTTAGGAAGCAGTTGCTACAAACATTAAACAACCGACCACAAAAAAAGAAAGAACCACAAAAAAAGAAAGATCCACAAAAAAAATACAATCCGCAAAAAGAGAACTTAAAGATTACAATTCTCTGATCTGGAGTATATTGACCATAATATGGAACTCGCCTGCATGCCTCTTTTCCGAAGTGATGGAATATTTTAAAAGCCAATGCGTGTTAACAAAATACCTGCCAGCGCTTAATCCGTTTCGATTTCCGGTGTTTATTATAAAGAAAGTTTTAATGACGAGCATGTTTAAAAAGATATTCTAGGGTACGTAATTTACCGTTTGTGCATTCTTAACAATTGAATCTTAAACTCAATCCTCAAGTTTTTATCGACGCGTTGACGTATTTTCCGTATAAAAAGTGCAGTTTGAAATGATTTTACCCAGCTGAAAATTCCTATCAGGAACCTCGGAGGATCCTGGACATGTTTCTGCATGTGAATCTGCACACGAAAATGTACAGGTATTCTTGGCCTTGAATGATCCTGTACAGGTTCCATTGCAGGATCATGTACAGGTGCCTTCACCAATTTCCGGCACAGGAACCGTCCAGAAACATGTCCAGGATCCTCCGAGGTTCGTGTGTGGACTCACATGCAGCAACATGTCCAGGATTCTCAGAGTTTCTTGTGTGGACTCACATACAGAAACATGTCCATGATCCTCCGAGGTTCTTGTGTGGACTCACATGCAGGAACATACCCAGAATCCTCCGCGGTTCCTTTACAGGAATTTTCAGCTGGTTTATTTTAATTTTTTTTATTACACCTATAGTTTTTCCCCATGGCACTCGTTTTTACAATGTGGATTACGGTTTTTTATGATTTTAATGCGTAGGCTTACAGAATTTAAATATTTTTTATGTGATTGCATGATAATTGATCCGAAAGCAAATTTATATGTTATAACGCCAAAGTTTGTAAATATTTTTTTGGTGTAATTGCCGGTGTTAGGAGTATTGATGTACCTTTTTTTTAAGCCTGTAATTTATTTTAATGGTTCGTAGGTACAGATATTTTATATATTCTTGTTAATTTAGGTAGAAAATTAGTCATTCGCAGTATTCTGTCTTCTCTCTGACAAAATGAAGGATTTTATTTCCTATGCCAAATTGAACTGTTAAATTCAAAAATCTATCTTTAATTTATTTAAATAAAATTTGTAATTTGTTAGAACAAAAGTTCCGCAAGGAAGTCATAAGTAATTTAACTGACAATTAAATCTAAAGATAGGATATTTACTTTCTGCAAATATTAAATTAGAAAATATTTTTTACTAAAAATATTTTTGACTGTATTATTTGGATAAGGAGTGAGTATTTATTATATTGGTATAATATCGAAAAGTATTTATAATTGTTGATATAAATTAAAAGTATAAAATTCGGGGAGCATTGTACCTGTATTCGATATTATTACAATATCAGTAAAGAATAAATATTTTTTAGAAACATTTATATGGCCGATAATAAAATTTATTTAAATTTCAATGTTTTAAATATATAATTGGGAATTCAGAAGCAGCGAATTTCGAATTTATAGGGAAAACTTTTGAGTGTCCCACAGACTGACGATAGAAAGATAATAATGTGATTCTGATTAGTATATTAGGGTTCCTAGCATGGTTTTGTATTAGTTTCTCTAGTCGATTTTTTATCAAGTTTTGTTATGCGATGTAAATGCCAGATTTATATGATCTTAAATAAACATTTTTTTCGTATCAGGTGGTCTTTTAATGTATCTAATATCCTATAAATCTGGTGAACGTCCTGATCCTTCTAACCAGTTATCCTGCTTTTGCACCTCCGTTATTCACTTAATTCAAATTTTAATTGGAATTTTCATTTTATACATTTTTTAAAACAGGCTTGCCAGTCACATTCCAAGTTCAACAAAACGAAAAAGTTCTGATTAGGATGTTTTTTTTTAAATTTAGATTCTTTGAAAATTTTAAATTCTTTTTTAAAATTTAAACTTTTAAATATAAAATTGTGTAATTTTAATATTTTGAATGGAAATGATTACTAGATTTGGAGAGTTTTTAATTCAAAATTGTCCCACTTAAATAGCTTTAATTTGAAATATTCTAATTATGAATACTTAAAAATTAATAATTATTTTAGTGGGATTGTTTTAAATTCAAATTTTAATGATCAAGCGATTTTATTTTTTCCTCATTTTTCTAGCTTTAATTTTAAATCTTTTCATTCTGAATTTTTTAAAATAATTTATTATTATAATGTGAATATTTTTATTTCAAAACTGAATAATTTCAAATAGTTTTCAATTTAATTTTGTCTCATTTCGATAGCTTTAACTCTAAATCTTCTAAATAATTATTGTTTGAAAATTAATTATTATTATTGGATTAAAAATGTTTTAAATTGAAAATTTATATATTTGTAAACGCTTTTAATTAAAAATTTTCTCAATTTTACAGATTTAATTTTTAAATTTTCGAATTAAAAATGAATTATTAATAGATTTAAATTGTCTTTATTCCAAAATTAATTAATTTCAAACTTTTTCAATTTCATTTTGTCTCATTTTGATAGCTTTAATTTTAAATATTCTAAATATAAATTTTTTGAAAATGCATTATTCGCTTGAAAATAAATTATTATTGGATTCAAAATATTTGCAATCGAAAATTAAATAATCTAAAATTGCATAAATTAAAACGTTTTTAATTCAATTTTTCCCATTTCGATAGATTCAATTTTCAATCGTCTAATTATAAAAGTTTGAAAATCATTATTAATAAATTTGAAATGTTTTAAATTGAAAATTGATTAATTTTAAACGAATTTAATTTAAATTTGTCCAATTTTGATAGGTTTCATTTGAAAATTTAATAATTGAAAAAGATTTTAATTGAAAATTTTATAATATTTATAGCTTTAATTTGAAATATTCAAATTGTGAACGTTTGAGAATTAATTGTTATTATATTTAAAATGTTTTAAATTAGTAATTGATTAATTTCGAACGCTTTTCAATAAAATTTGTCTAATTTTTACAGATTTAATTCGAAATATTTTAATTGTAAATGTTTGAAAATTAATTATTATTATTATATTGGGATTGCTTCAAATTTATAATTAAATAATTTAAAGTGATTTTAATTTTAATTCGTCCCATTTTTATCGTTTTCACTAAATATTGATTAATTGCAAACGCTTTTAATTCGAATTTGTCCCATTTTAATAGCTTGAATTAAAAATATTCTAATTGTTAATGTTTAAAAATTAATTATTATTGTATTCTGAATGCTTTTAGTTTAAAACTAAATCATTTTAAACGCTTTACGAATAGAATTTGTCCCATTTTGATAGCTTTCATTTAAAATCTTTCAATTGTGAATGTTTGAAAATAAATTATTATTGGATTTAATTTACATTCAAAATTGAATAATTTCGAATACGTTTAATTCAAATTTATCCCATCTTGATGACTTGAATTTTTTTCTTAATCAATTAGTTTTAACCGTTTTTCATTTCAATTTTACCCATTTTGAAGCTTTTCCTTCGAAATTGTTTAATTTAAAATTTATTAGAAAATTTGCAGTTTCATTCAATTAGGAATAAATAAAAAGCAAGAACGAAAAGTAAAGAAAAAAGTATTTCGCTGGCAAGCTTTAAAATTACTAACTCTATTAATTGTATAATTTACATGTGTGCATGGAAATCAAATAATTTATTTACTAACTTTTCACTCGCTTTTGCGTTTAAAAAATTTACGTGTGCCTAAAAATACTTAACAAATTTTTCACTATTTTCTAAGAATGTGATATTTTCTTTTTAAATTGTTCCTAAGCCTATTTTTTTATTTCATTTTTATCCCGTTCAAAAAGTACGAAAATTATTTCAGCCTCAACATTTTTTGTAAAAATTTAGCAAAAATAGTTTTTACGTAACGTTTTATTTAATTTTTGTAAACAATTTATCTCAAAAAATACTCTAGTGTATTAGTCTTTTCTAAAACAACTTGTTTTTCATCAATATAATTTAAATTTATTATTAGAATGGTATTTAGTAAAAAATATTGATGAATAAATAAATAGAGCGATTTTTCACAAAAATAGGGTAATAATTAATACTTAAATGTTTTATAAGAAATATTAATTTTGAATCCAAAAGGAAGAATTTTAAAAATATTTCAAATAAGAACTTCTTCACTATAAAAGATGAAGTTTTAATCAAAAAGGATTAAAAATTACAAAATTAATGATTATTAAAATTAATTATTTTATTTCAAATAGTTTAAACATCCTTGAAAAGCTTTCCAATTTTATTTGTAAGTTTTAAAGTTGTTTAAAATTTTTTCCAATTTTAAATTATTTTTGAAGTTTTTTCAGAACTTCTAAATATTTTAATAACTAGTTAATAGTAAAAATAATGTTTTTTATAAAAAAATGTCCACTTCAAACGCTTTTAATTTTTAATTGTTCAAGTCTTCAGGTCTTAATTTTTAAATCAATAAAATTAAAAATTAAATTAAGCTTAAAAATAAAAATAGAAAATGGAAATTGTTTTATTTCAAATATTTTTTAATTACGCATTGCAAAGTAAATTGTATCATAATTGAAAAACATAGAAATTCAACTCATTATTTTAAAAGCTGTTAAAATCGAACATTCGGACAGATTTTTTTCTAAAGGTTTGTGAATTTCCCGGCCAGTTAATAAATTCTGCAAAAGGACTAAAAGCGAACTGAAGCGAATGTCCTGCGACATTTTTGCAACTGATTGAAGCAGACGACACGATTAATCCAAGCAAGATTTTCCATTCTTGAGAGAAAAACATTTCAACCAAAAACTGGAATAATTAAATTTTTAGTACAAAGGATTAATTCTGAACTAAGAAAAAACAAATGTGAATTGAAATTTTCACCCACATAGATGAATTTTTAATAATTATTTCAAATTTCAATCAGGAAGATAATTTCATTTCATTCCGAGAAGTCTACAAGAACTTATAAAAGTTGCAAAGGATTTCAAAAGATTTGAAATATTTTAAGAATTTAAAACGGTCCCAATAATATTTTGATTGATTTGGATAATTTCCAGAAATTAAAAAAAATGTTAGGGTATTTTTTTAAAATTCTAAGACATTTTCAAGACCTTTGAAAAGTTTCAAAGGAATTCGGAAGATTTGATACGCTTTAGCAATTTTAAAGGTTTCAAGGATTTTTTAATTGGTTTCAATAATTCCAAAAAATTTTTAAGTATTTTTAAAAATTCCAAGAAATTTTAAACAGCTTTAAAAATTTCAAAAGATTTCAAAGAATTTGAAATATTTTAGGGCATTTTCAAAAATTTTAAGGATTTTTCAAAATTTTGAAAGGTTATCTAAAGATTTTAAGAAAAATAAAATATTTTAGAAAATGTTTAAAGGTTCCAAAAAATTTCTACTTTTTAAAAATAATTTGCAGAAATTTTAAAAGATTTCAGAGTATTTGAAGAAATTTTAAGAAATGTCCAAGAGCTTTCAACGGCTTAATGGGATTTTAAAAGATTTTAAAGGATTTTAAAAACTTGAGGGTATTTTAAAAGAGTCCAGAACATTTACAACCAAGAACGATAAATTTTCAAAGAAAACTGTATTTTCAACTTTATTAATCTAATCAATATTTTCAATCACGTACATCAATTTTCAACGAAGTGGATTAATTTTATACCAGAAAAGTTAAATTTTAAACAAAAATCATGAATTTTTAATCAAATAGTTCAATATTTAACAAAAACAAGCAATACTTAATCAAAATTGGAATAGTAGAATTTTCAGTTTAAACAAAATTTTTAAAAAGTAATTTTCAACAAAAAAGTTTAATCTTCAACCAATAAAATAAAATTTAAAAAAATAGTTAGATCAATGTAATTGTATTTTCAATCAAGAAAGATGAGTTTAAGGCTATGAAAGTAGAACAGCGCCACTTTTGTTTGGTATAACGGTTCCACTGATTCGAGAGAATCATTACCCCGAACAAACTGAACCGTTTGATCAACTGCACAGTCGAGCCGTTCTGCACACGCAGCGCTTGCGGCAGAGTTCTGCGCTTGCGCACTTGAGGAAAATATAGCACCCACATTTCGGAGCGGCTGATGTCCTCAAGTTCGGGGTAACCAGTGCCCCGAACCTGGAGCGGTCGCCACACCAAACCGAAGTGCGACGACTCTTTCACCGCTAGCGCTTCAGTTTTAACTAAATTTTCTCCGTGCAGGAGTGGGGATGATGCGCAGAAAACGCGACGAAAAACCGTTCTCTCTTTCATCACCCTTTCTGCGCGTCGTTCCCACTCCTGCCTACTGATCGAGCGCTCGTTCGGTTCTGCTTTCCGAGCCTTCAATTTTTAACAAAATAATGTAATTCAAAACCAAAAATAGTAGGATTTTGAGAGAGTTGAATTTTATTACTGGCTTCTATCAATTCAATTCGCATTTAATTGCGAAGTCTGTATCAAGTTGAAAGATGTTCGCAATGAATAAAATTTAACCTTGATAATCAAAAAAATCGGCATAGACCTCAACAAAATTTATTAACAAAATATTTTGTGTTGTGTGCAGGACACAAACAATAAGGTCGGGTTAATGGACGATATCCTGGACGATGCCTGCAACACCTTTGTCGGAAGTTACAAGAGTTACATGGATATTAAGGGCTACTCCACCTCCCGTTTGAAAACGAACATCCCCAACCCATGTCTCTCTCTTCAGGAAGAACTCAAAATGTCCGGAGAATTCAACAACTTCCAGGCACCATCAGAGTTAGAAAATCATCCCGAGGACAAATCCTCCAACAAGTCATACCGCAAGATCCAGAAATCAGGGAAAAAAGCCTTTTCTGGAACTCCCACAGACTTCTCCGAAGCTGAGACCTTGTCCTCCGGATTTTCTGATGAGACGAGCAACAAATCAACCCAGACAGATGGTCGACCAGGTTCTCTACTTTGCTCGATCGCAGACGGCGATAATTGCAAATTGAGCATCTACGATGACAACAGCACCTTCGAAAGTCGCTTCAACCAGACTCCAGAGTACAGACAAATCTTCAGCGAAATCTTCAGCGTCCTCAAACGCGCTGCAGAAGCTAAAATCGAGGGAGAGAAATTACCACAGGCGAATAGTACCGAGATTTCGAAGACTCCAAACTTCCCATCAGTTGATGACGTGAGTGAGACGACTGATGACACACAGAGTGTCATGTCCTCCACGATATCTTCAGTCGTCTCGGAACCAGTCTTCAGGGTCCATGCGCCCATTTATGAGAGAAGACACAAACCCGAAGGGGAGAAGAATGAACCTGTTCTCAGACCTCTTCATAATCATAAGCGTCAACAGCTGGATTATTTGTCGATCCAGACGAGGAAGAAGTCCCTGAAGAAGAGCACTCCAAAGAAAAGCAATTTGGAGACACCAAGCACAACACCTGATATCATCCCAACCACAAATCCTAAAGTCATGCATGCTAAGTCGAACAGTGGGGGAAAGCGGAAGTTCCGGCCTTTGACGAGCGCAGAATTGGATTGTGGAGTCTGGAATGGACACACGACTCATTTCTATCCGAGCAGAAATCGAGACCGGAGACTAAACTCAACCAGCTCAAATTCAAACAGCTCTTTCTCGAGGAATTCTAGCGATCAGAGTAATTCCAGTTTTGAGTATAAGGATTATAAACCCAGTGCGGCCTCACAAGAAATTGCTAAACTTAAACGATTGGATATGTCCTACGCTGAAGTTCTTCGCATGCCAAACAAACCCAAAGGAAACCACATGCGCAGGAGTTAAATTTTTAAGGAGGCGTTTTTGTTCTGTAGTTTTAGAAAAATGAGATTGTTTGAAAAATTTTAGTCGAGAGTAGGATTTAAGATTTAATTCGTTGCTGCAAGATTAGCAGAAGATTTAATTCGATTCTGAGTTTTTAAATTTTATGAGATTGTCCTTTTTTAGAGCGTAGGGTTAAATTATTTATGTTATGTTTCAGTATTGGTGGCTTGGCCATTTAGATACTTTTTGTACATATTACGAGAAGCTGATTTTAAGATTTTAAAAGTAGAGTGATGTGAGTGCGAGAGATAGGGTAAAATTGAATATATTTTGTATTTTACTGTAAGAGTTTTAGTCCCACGAATGTATATGTATCGTATAATTATAAAAGTGAGAAAGTGACGTATAGAGGGTACTATAAGATAAAAAACGTACTGTCCAATAAATAAATATAAACCAGAGCCCAAAATAATGTTAAGAATCGTTGAAATGCGAGAGATCTTTCTTGAGTACCAAATTGCATTGGAAGGACAACAAAAATTAACTAATGTGCCATTTACCTTCTGCAAATTACAATCATAATTCTTATTCTTTATTTGAAGAGTTCTCGCTATAACGTGTGTACTAGACGATTTTTGGTCAGGAAAATCGAAAATCTCCCCTGTATTCTATGGTAAGGTGTGATAGCTTTTATATCCTACAGGTATGGACTGCTATGTTCTTGTGATTATCTTCTATAAGGAAATAAATTCTTTATCAGTACATTAGTCGCTTTATTCTTTATATCTTTTTATTTGTACAACATTATTTTCAGCTCTCTATCAGCTATGAGGGGATATTCAGGATTAAAAAAAAGTGCTGATGCCAAGAAGATTCTGTTTTAAAGAATTTCAAAAGATCTCAAAGGATTAACATGTTTTGGTATTTTAAAAGAGTCCCATGAATTCGCTTCCCCATGTAGAGGGTCTTCTTCTTCTTTGCTTTTGGCCTTTTGATTCAAAGAAGCCATGACATACTCAGATAACAGTATGCGCGCACAATGACGGCGTAATGACTCGCACGCGTGCGGATTGTCTCGCACGCCCCACCATCACCCGAGCAGAAATATGTGCAATCATTTGCGACGCATATCGCTCGCACGTGTGACGGTCACATGCGAGCTGTAAATAAGGTTATGTTCGGTACCCACTCTGCAATTAACAATAAGCTGCATTGGTGCAAGGAACTGCTGTATATCCAGTTATCCACAAAACAACGAAACTACGTTAAATATATTCACGCAAGTGATAGCAATAACAAATAATACTATTACTTCGTGACTATTATTACAATAACACGCGCAAGTAAAACGGAGTTACACAGGCTGACGCGTGCTGATGGCGGGAGACTGCGTAGGTCAGAGTTGGTCAGTTGGAGTTTGTGACGTATTATACGTTTTCTACGTAATATACGTCGAAAACCGTAGAAGACCCAGTAAGATACGTTTCCAAGATGGCCGACTTGTGAAATCACCCACGTGACGTACGTTACATAACCTCACCTTTTAAATTTGATTATTTATTCAATTATGAACAAATGTGATTATTAATGAGTATTTAAAAACAACAAATAATTATGCCTGAGAAGGGAAAAAATACTCAACAGCAAAGTGCAATTCCATGGAAGAATCTATTTTTGAGCGAATAAAAGAAGAAGAGAAAACGGTGGAAAAATGTTTGTTTTGCAATAAGAATTTGAAAAATAACAGTTTAAAGCGATTGGAAAGCCACACATATGTGAATAATTATTGATCAAATGGAATGTTTTTATTATTATGTATGTTCAAGAATTTTAAATGGTTTAAAAAGATTCTTTAAAATTCCAAGGAATTTTCAAAAGCTTTTAAAAGTTTAAAGGGATTTCAAAGGATTTTAAATATTTTAGGGTATTTTCAGTGATTCAAATGAATTTCTAATCAGTTTCAATAAATAAAAATAAATTCCAAAGAGTTCAAATCTTTTGGAGTTTTAAAAAATTTCACGGGGGTTAAATAGGTTTCAAAATATTTGAAACAATTAAGAAATTTAAAAGATTCCAACGAAAGTTGCATTAATTTTAAGAATTTGCAGAAATTCAAAAAACATTAGGGTATTTTCAAAAACTCCAAGGAATTTTGAAGAGTCTTAAAGTGTTTAAAAGGATGTTTAAAAATTTCAAGGAATTTTTCATTGTTTCTAATAATTTGCAGAAGTTTAAAAAAAATCTAATTGATTTCAATAAAAAAAATCGTAGGGTATTTTTAAAAATTCCAAAGAATTTTCAAGAGCTTTAAAAAGTTCTCACGGATTAAAAAAAAGATCAAGGGTTTTGAAATATATTAGAATATTTTAAAAGGTTCCTAGCAATTTTTAAGTGATTTCAATAATCTTAAGGGATTCCAAGGGCCAAAATCCCTTAAGATTATTAAAATCAAAAGATTTCCAAAAATTTTAAAAGATTTGCAATAATTAAGAAATTTAAAAAAATTTCAAGGAATTTTTCATTGATTTTAATAATTTGTAGAAATTAAAAAAAAATTCGGATATTTTAAAAATTCCAAAGAATTTTTAAAAGGGATTTTAAAGGCATTTTAAAAGATTTCAAAAACTTAGGAAATTTAAAAGATTCCATAGAATTTTTCCTAAATTTAAATAATTTGCATATATTTGTTAACAGTTTTAAAGTATTTGAAAGAATTTATACAAAATTCCAAGAAATTCTCAAAAGCTTTAAAATGTTTAAAGGGATTTAAAAAGATTTTATAAGATTTACAATAATTAGGAAATTAAAATAATTTCAAGGAATTTTTAATTGATTTTAATAATTTGCAGAAATTAAAAAAAAAATCGGGTATTTTTAAAAGTTCCAAGGAATTTTTTCAAAGTTTTAGTGTTCAAAAGAATGTTTTTAAATTCCAAGAAATTCTCAAAAGCTTTAAAACGTTTAAAGGGATTTAAAAAGATTTTAAAAGATTTACAATAATTAGGAAATTAAAATAATTTCAAGGAATTTTTAATTGATTTTAATAGTTTGCAGAAATTTAAAAAAAATTTCGGGTATTTTCAAAATTCCAAAGAATTTTTAAAAGCTTTACAAATTTTAAAGAGATTTAAAGATTTTTAAAGATATTTCAAAAAAATTGGAAAGTATTAAGAAATATAAAAGATTCCAAAGAATTTTCTGTTGATTTCAATAGTTTGCAGAAATTTGAAAAAATTTTGGTTTTTTCAATTCCAGGGAATTTTCAAGAATTTTAAATTGTTTAAAAACATTCTTTAAAATTCCAAGGAATTTTCCAAAGCTTTTAAAAGTTTAAAGAGATTTCAAAGGATCTGAAAAGATTTAAAATAATTAAGAAATGTAAAATATTCCAAGAAAATTTTCATTGATTTCAATCATTTGCAGAAATGTAAAAAAAATCTGGGTATTTTTAAAAGTTCCATGGAATTTTCAAGAGTTTTAAAGTGTTTAAAAGAATGTTTTTAAATTCCAAGAAATTCCCAAAAGCTTTAAAAAGTTTAAAGGGATTTCAAAAGATTTAAAAAGATTTGCAATAATTAAGAAATTAAAAAGCAATCTTTCATTGATTTTAATAATTTTCAGAAAAATAAAAAAATGTCGAGTAATTAAAAAATGAACAAGAATTTTTAAAAGGGATTTTGCAATATTTTAAAAACTTAAGAAATTTAAAAGATTCCAAAGAATTTTTCATTCATTTGAATAATTTGCATACATTTTTCAACAGTTTTAAAGCATTTAAAAGAATTTATAAAAAGTCCAAGGAATTTTTAAAATCTTTGCAAAGTTTCAAAAGATTCTTTAAAATTCCAAGGAATTTTCAAAAGCTTTTAAAAGTTTAAAGAGATTTCAAAGGATTTCAAAAGATTTCAAATAATTAAGAAATGTAAAATATTCCAAAAAAAATTTTCATTGATTTCAATAATTTGCAGAACAGTAAAAAAATGTTGGGTATTTTTAAAAGTTCCAAGGAATTTTCAAGAGTTTTAAAGTGTTTAAAAGAATGTTTTTATATTCCAAGAAATTCTCAAAAGATTTTAAAAGTTTAAGGGTATTTCAAAAGATTGAAAAAGATTTGCAATAATTAAGAAATTTAAGAAAATTCAAGGAATTTTTCATTGATTTTAATAATTTGCAGAAATTTAAAAAAATTTTGAGTATTTTAAAAATTCCAAAGAATTATTCATTAATTTGAATCATTTGCATACATTTTTCAACAGTTTTAAAGTATTCAAAAGAATTTATAAAAAATCCAAGGAATTTTCAAAAGCTTTACAAATTTTATAGGCATTCAAACAGATTTCAAAAATTTTGAAAGTATTAAGAAATTGAAAAAATTCCAAAGAAATTTCGATTGATTTCAATAGTTTGCAGGAATTTAAACAAATTTAGGTTTTTTTCAATTCCAAGGAATTTTCAAGAGTTTTAAATTGTTTAAAAAGATTCTTTAAAATTCCAAGGAATTTTTATAAGCTTTTAAAAGTTTAAAGGGATTTCAAAAGATTTGCAATAATAAATAAATTAAAAAAATTTTAAGGAATTTTTCATTGATTTTAATAATTTCTAGAAATTAAAAAAAATTTCATGTATTTTAAAAATTCCAAAGAACTTTTAAAAGGGATTTTAAAAGATTTTAAAAACTTAAGAAATTTAAAAGATTCCAAAGAATTTTTCAATAATTTGAATAATTTGTATACATTTTTCAACATTTTTAAAGTATTTGAAAGAATTTATAAAAATTCCAAGGAATTTTTAAAAGCTTTAGAAAGTTTAAAGGGATTTAAAGAAATTTCAACAAATTTGAAAGTAAGAAATTTAAAAGATTCCAAAGAATTTTCGATTGATTTTTAATAGTTTGCAGAAATTTAAGGCTTTTTCAATTCCAAGGAATTTTCAAGAGTATTAAATTGTTTAAAAAGATTCTTTAAAATTCCAAGGAATTTTCATAAGCTTTTAAATGTTCAAAGGGATCTCAAAAGATTTTAAATTAAAAATATTCCAAGGGATTTTTCATGGATTTCAATAATTTGCAGAAATTAAAAAAATGTTGGGTTTCTTTAAAAGTTCCAAGGACTTTTTAAAATTTCAAAATTTCAAAAGATTTCAAATAATTAAGAAATGTAAAATATTCCAAAAAAATTTTCATTGATTTTAATAATTTGCAGAAATTAAAAAAAATTTTGGGTATTTTTAAAAGTTCCAAGAAATTTTTAGGAGTTTTAAAGTGTTTAAAAGAATGTTTTTAAATTCCAAGAAATTCTCAAAAGCTTTAAAAAGTTTAAAAGGATTTCAAAAGGTTTAAAAAGATTTGCAATAATTAAGAAATTAAAAAAAATTCAAGGAATCTTTCATTGATTTTAATAATTTGCAGAAATTTTAAAAAATTTCGAGTATTTTAAAAATTCCAAAGAATTTTTAAAAAGGATTTTACAAGATTTTTGAAACCTAAGAAATTTAAAAGATTCCATACAATTTTTCATTAACTTGTATAATTTGCATGCATTTTTCAACAGTTTTACAGTATTTAAAATAACTTATAAAAATTCCAAGGAATTTTTAAAATCTTTGCAAAGTTTTAACTAAGATTTTTAAAATCAAAAAATTCTTACTCAGAGCAAGAAAATTTTTAAATCTGAGGAATTCTGACTTGACACAGAGAAGATTTTTATAATTCAGAATTAAAATTACTTTCCGAATTGTACTGTTCCAAGACAAAATTATAATTATTTACAAAATTTCCTGTTCAAAAGTCAGGTCAATTTTTAAAAAAAAATATTTCATTTTATTTATTTTCCGTTGAAAGTCAAAATTATAATTCATTTTAAAAAGTTAGAATTTAGAAAAAATGTTAGATATATATTTATTTTAAAAAATTTCGATTATAATTCAGAAATATAGTGACTCTCTTTTTGCAAAATTTGAACGAGGGAAGTTTTAAATTGTGACGAACTCTGAATTGGAACAGGGATGATTTTTAAATTTATTGTTTTTCAAAAAGAATTTCAATTCTTTTCCGAAATTCCAGTTCCTTGTAAAAATTTGCCTGTTTTCAGGCTATGTGACGAGTGGATCACGTGACCAGGTTCCTATCTTACCGACACTTTTGGTATTTACTAACTTATTTTTACAAAGTCAAATCATAATTCTTTATGGAAATTCCTATATCTATCTTATCATCATAATTTTTTTTAAATTCCCTGGTTTAAAGTAAAAAATTATTTTCTTTACTGAAATCTCTTGTTGTCACCGTTGAAGGTATTTAAAGTAGAAATGATCCTTTACCTCAGCCAGTAAAGTAGGAATCTAGATCATCAATCGGTAAAGTAGGTTCCTTCTTAGCACGGACATGTATTCAAAATTAAAAAATCCCCCAATTAAAAAATTATCGACAATTCAAAATTCAAGGATTGCAAAAGTCCCGATAGTGATTATAAAATATCAGACACTGTAACTATTCAGATCCGAGACAATTACGAAATTGTTAAATAATAAAAAATTTATTTAAAATTAACATCTTTTTTGTGGAAAATTAATTTTTTGCTTGAAGATTTATCATATTGGTTTAAAATTGTACTATTTTCTTAAAAATTAAATTTTTTTTGGTTGAAAATATATTTTTAATACATTTGGATTTTCTTATTGAAATTCAATTATTTGATTAAGAATGCAGCTGTTTTTTGAAATTCGTCTCGTTTGCTTGAAATTACTTGTTCTTAATTTAGAATAAAAATATTTTTTCTTGACAATCCGACTTTGTCAAAAATTAATTTTGTTATGGTTCGAAAATTAAAAATTCCTCTTTTTTAATGGTCTTTTTTTTATAATTTTTATTTTTTTATAATTTTTTATTTCTTTATTTTTATAATTAATGTGTTAAAAATTAATTTTGTTGTTGTCCGAAAAGTCATGTTCATGAATTTCGTTGAAAATTTATATCTTTTTTGTTAGAAAATTTACCTTTTTGGTCTATAATAAATTATTTTATTAAAATCTTTTTTTATCGATATTTATCAAATTGAAAAATAATTTTAAAAAAATATTAATCGTTTAGTAATAATGAAAGCGGAAATTCAGATAAAAAGATTCTAGAAAAGTTAGAAGAAATACAGAATAAAGGTACAGAACAATATCAAAATACGCCGAAATCAGCAACAATGATAAATAAAACGGATGGACTGCCTGCCGAGATAAATAATGTGAAAGGAGAAAAAGAACTGATTTCAGCGCTTCTCTCTAAAAGCACTTCAATTGATAGATAGGGAAAAAATCCTGAATTTAAAAAGATTTTAAGTACATTTCGGAATAACGAAATAGACGCACGTACAGAATAGAGTGAACTTTCACTTATTCCAAGCGTCGTGGAACGCACAAATTCGGATATTTCCAGTATGAAGGGCCCCCCACCTTTACCGCGAGTCGTCGAGTGATTTTGTCAAGTGACGTCCAATGGCTGCCCTGCCTTGCATCGATGCGCGCGCTGCAAGCCTTTGTGCGTCCTTGAAACAAACGAGCGTGAGAGACTTGGAATAAGTGAGCATTGGAATAAGAAAAATCGCATTTTCATTAATTTTAAAATATGCGTTTTAATTATATTTTAATTTGCTTATCACTTTGAATTATCGAACTAATTTTTGTAGTTTATAAACTATTTAAAATCTTGAAGTTTAGTAAACGATGTTCATTAATATACGTGAACAGTTTGAAAATTCATTTGTTTTGGTAGAAATTTAATATTTTTTAGTCAAAAATAAATAAATACTTATTTTCGAGAATTTAACTACTCGGTCAATAATTCAACTAATTTATTAAAATATTATAGTTTTTCTTTGTTTGAAGATTGATCTTTTTGGTACAAAATTGAAACTTTTTAGTTGAAAATTTTACTCTTCCATTTGGGTGGAAAATTGTTTTTTTTTTTGTTTTAAATTCTATTAATTAGCTTACAGTTTTTGGCTACTTTTTTAAAAATCTTTTTTTTGTTAAAGACTTATCTTCTTAGAAAAAAATTTAATTTTTTGGTTGAAAAGTTATTTTTCTGTTATTGTTAGAAGAAAATTCTTAAAATGTAAAATTAAACTATTCTATTTTGTTCGAAATTTGATTTTTTTAAACTAAAAATTGAAACATTTGGTTAAAAATACGTTTTTTTTGCAAAAAATTAATGATCTTGTAGTTGAAATTTTTTTTTGGTTAAAAATACGTCTATTTTGTAAAAATGTATTTTTTTTTTTGTTGAAAATTATTTTTTTTAATCTGATAATTTAACTATTTAATTTTTTACTGGTTATTCCGTTTTAGGGTGTTGGTTAAATTCGATTTTGATTTTTTTTCATAGGTTTCATTACAAATATTAATTTTGCGAGAGAGAGAAAAAAATTCCAAAAGATTTTATTACAATTTTCGGAAAATTGATGTATAAAATAATTTCTGAAAATTTCCATACGTTAAACAAATCTATCTTTAAAAATCGTTTTTAATTTTCTCGAGAAACCTAAGAAAATTATGTTTATATAACCTGAGACTAAATAAATAATGATAATAAGAAATAAATAATTATACGAAATTTTTATTTTACAATAAAAAGTATTTTTACCTGAACATTATAATTTATATACATTTTTTTCTTTCCTGATGAAATTATTTTTTTTGTTGTAAGTTTAATAACTTTTTTTAGAAAATTGACTTTTTTGTTTGAAAATTCATCTCTTTTGATAGAAACTTTTTCATTTTTAGAAAAAATTTAACTGGTTGCAAACTCAATTACAAATTTTCTAAAGTTGAAAATTGTACTATTTTGGTAGATATTCAACTGTTGGAATCAAAATTCAGTTTTACATTGTCAATTATTCAACTAATTTTAGAAAAATCCCTTTGCTGTTAAAAATGTAATTTTTCATTTAAGTTGAGTATTTGATTATTTTTTAAGTCGAAAATTAATATTTTCAATTAAAAATTTAATTATTCCAATCGAAATTTCATCCTCATCTTTTTTTTTAAATTCAGCAATTTTGTTAAAAAGTTCTTTTCTGCTTGAAGCTTCATAATTTTAGTTGACAAATCTTTTTTTTTGTACAAAATTAATCTTCTTGGTAGAAAAATATTTGATTAAAAATTGAATTTTTTTCATGAAAATTCATATTTTCGAGTTAAAAAATAAAACTAAATCGAGGAAAATTCGTTTTTTTTTGTTCAAAATATTTCATTCATTTTTTATAAAAAATACCGCTGGTTGAAAAGTTGCCTTTCTTTGATAAAAATTCACCAAGTTTGTTAAAAAGTTACTTTTCTGGTAGAAGATTAATAATTTTAGTAAAAAATTCGAGTTTTTTGGAATAAATAAATAAATAAATAATAAATAAATTCTTCGTAGAAAATTCATGTATTTGGTTGAAAAATAATTTTTCAACCTACTTTTTGTATTTGAAATATCAACCATTACATTTTTCGTCGAGATTTTTTATTATTTGAAAATTTCACTAATTGTTTGCGTCTATTTTTAAATGCACAAGCTCGAAAATAATTTTAATTTCTAATTTATTTTATATATTCAATTTTTTTCTATTTTATTCTTTTTTATTCTATTTTATTCTATTTTAGTCTATTTTATTTAATTTTATCCTATTTTATTTTTTTATTTTTTTAATAATATTTATTTTATATATTATAGTTAAATTTATAATCAAGAAGATTAATTTTCTACAAAACCATTTTATTTTTGGCCTTGTAATAGAAATTTTTGACAAAAAAGGCAATTTCCAACAAAATAGTTAAATTTTCAGTAAAAAAAAAATAATTTTTAAGAAATAAAAAAAAGAAATTTCAACAAAATAAATACATTCAAAATTTTAAACTTTTATTAATTGTAGATTTCAAAGATTCAGTTCTAAAAATACAAATGCACGTTATCATTTTCAATGCTCTAAATTGAAGAATCAATAAATGATTAATTATTTAATTAATAAATCAATTAAATAATTACTTATTCATTTAAAATTTATACCATTTTACGAAATTTTAAATTCTAATTCCAGCTCAGAATTTATTTAAATATTGAAAATTCCCTGTTTAAATACGAAATTTTAATACTGTTAGAAAAATTCCCTGTTTAAATACAGAATTTTTATTATTTTCGAAAATTCTCCATTTCCACTAATTGTAAGAATTTGATTTTTTTGTAAACTTCCCTGCCCCAATTGATCATTTAAATTTGTTTTCGAAAATACCTCGTTTCGAATAACAATTTGTTTTTGAACAAATTAATTTTCCATCGGAAATTGTTATTTTCCTGAATAAATTCCAACTTCAACTCAGAATTAGTTTAAAATTGAAATTTCTCAGTTCAAATCCAGAATTTTAATTCTTTTTGAAAATTCTCTGTTTTAACTAAGAATTAAAAATTTTCTTTAAAATTCCTTGTTAGTTTTAAATTTTTTTCAAAAATCCCATTTAAATTTCAAATTGTAATTAATTGTTGTAAAAAATTCCCTGTTCCAGCTTAAAATTTATTTATATTTTTAAATACCCTGCTCTAAGACAAATTTTAATTATTTTGGATAAATGCCAGTTTCAACTCTGAATTGTTTAAAATTTGAAAATTCAGAATTATTATTATTTTGGATAAATTCCAGCTCAAAATTTCAAAATCTTCAAATATCTACATGTTATTTTACATTTTTTCAAATTAATTTTTTTAATTCTGCCAAGTTAAAAGAAATTTTCTTAAAATATTTCACATTTACTTTTGACAATTTTGTAAATCTTTATGAATCTTTTTAAATATTCTCTTTAAATTAGTTTATTAAAATAAAAAATAATTTTGAATTCTCCTAGGAAATGTTTTTTTTTGTTCTGCAGCCAATCAAAATTCTTAAAAAGCTTATGAATTCTACAAGTAGAATTCGTTTAAATTATTTGAAATAATTTCAAATTTTAAAGTGATTTTTAATTTTTTTAAATCTTCTAAATATCTCTTCAACTTATTCGATTTTTTTCAATGAATAATAAATTTTAAATTGTTATTTAGACATGAAAATTCAACAAGTTGACTTAAAAATTAAATTTTTTTAAGTAGAATAATTAAATAATGTTCAAAGTTTATTTTTTTTCTTGTTTAGTTTTAAATATTTTATTTATAATTACTGATTTTAAACTAACAGTCAGATATTTCTAAACATTAGGTAACTGTTCTTTTTCTTAATTAAAAATTTTCAAATTGCAGTGTTTAAAAATGGAATATTTTAGCCTAAAATTATATTTGAA
>JAAAKG020169273.1:0-27754 GCA_010014905.2 Druon quercuslanigerum | reverse complement strand
GAAAAGCTACTACAATTTTTGGTAATAATAAGTTCTGAAACTAGACAACTATTTGGTCCCATATTTTTTTCCGTGTACAGACACACGCTCTGACAATAGACCTTCACCGAAGCGCACGCTCACACCTTCTTCAAAGAGTCGGAACAGTCCTTACCTGGCTCGTATCAATAGTAGTTTAGTTTTTCATCAGTTGAACTAAAATTAAGAAAATTTACCCGTAATTATAGAATAATTTTATAAATTTTGACATGTTTCCAGTTGTATACTATATTTTGTTGAGTAAAGTTAGTGAAAATCAATGCACAAATTCCGAAAGAACTTACCCGATAAGTAGCGATATCAATCTTTTAAACAACGAGATTCGTAGTAACTTTTGCAAGAAGAATGTTAAACCGGAGTTGCCCTGTAAAATTGGTTGCATATACCCATAACTTTTTACATTTTACGCTCTTTAAATACAGACTTCGAAATTCGCGTTCGCTTACAGATCTCAACATTTTTGAAGTGCACACCTACTTGCATAAAAATACTGCAAGGCTGGGATTTTGCAAATGACTCTTTAAGCATTTGTATTGTTTAAATTTGTATTGCATTTCAAAACTTTTAAATTTAAAGTTTGAACCACAGCCACATTCGTTTAATCTGTAATAACTTTCTCAATCAAGTTACATATTATCAAACGGTATTATAAGTTAATATTATAATTAAACCTTCTCGTTTTCCAAAATTACTTCTTATATGGAGGATGTGAAAATTTGTAACAGTTCTTCGAAATGTTGTCCTTCTTTTACTATATTGTTTTATTATTTATATTACACTTATGAAGATTTGTTTTTCTCATTTTTATTAATAAATCTTCATAAATTTAATATAAATAATTAAATAATATTGTAAGAAAAGGAAAACAAATCGAAGAACTGTTTTAAATGTTCGCGGGCAGGGTTGCGGGTTGAAAGATGAAATGTCTTCTGGAGTCCAACTGAAGATGTCACTGTTGGCGCAGCAAATATCTGGTCAAAAAAATGCATGGAAGTGATAATACTATGGATCTTTAATGTCCAAATTTCACCTAACTTTCCTATCGATGATTCGCTGCTCGCTGATTGGACATCTGCTGAGGATCGTTGTTGCCATTGATTGGTTAAAATGAAAACCATTAAAAAAAAGAACGTAATTTAAAATATAGAACACTATATTTATAAGATACTAATTCACAATTTATTTAGAGACGAATCTCCACCATCACTGTCTCAGATTCACGAATCACTATTGTTAATAATTGTTTATGTCGCGACGTCCTACTTCTCGTTTAACAATTTATCTTATTTATAATTGTTTATTATTTTACAATTATCAAAAGGATTTACTAGTTCAATCTCGATGAAAGTTTCTAAGTCCAATGACTGAATTATACACGGTCAAGTTTTGCAGGTTCAGTATTAAATATTCGGTTTCGGACGTACAACATCTGGCGTTTTTCCATTGTGCGCGCCTTTTTATAAACTCTGTTTTAGGCGGAGTAATCTACCACTTTATCCTTTCAGCCAATCAAATCGCTGACGTCATTGAATTTAATAGTCCTTTTATAAATTAGAAATTAGGTGGCATGGCTCCGCCTATTATATTTAGAACGCAATTAAGACCAATTGTTCATTGACAGATCCAAACAATTTTGGTCCAAAGTTCAACTTGTGACCGGATATTTATAATACGATTTCCTATCAAAATCCGCTCTGAGGCACGTTTTGATACTAAAAATAGCTCTATGACTCATCTGTAGGAACGCTAAGAATCTAACCTACTTCCTATTGCGTTGCAGTCTATAAGTATTTTTCTAATATCGAATTAATCCATAATTCTTATTCTTTCTATCATTCCAGGACAAAGAGAGAGAGAGAGAGAGAGAGAGAGAGAGAGTATACAATAATGATTGTTTCTTCTAAATTTTGTTATCTGCTACAGTATAAGTTGTAGTTATATGTTAAGCTTTATATTCTAATTTGAATTGTAACACACATCGATATATCGAATCGACATCTCTCTAGTCGATACAAGTTTCCGAGGTATACTTTGTGTAACTAAACGTATATATTTTGAGGGCTCTGAGACCCAAAAATCCATATTGTTACAGGAGTATGCTGCGAAGGACATTCGCGTCAGAATACAGCACGGTAGTACGACGTCTATGTATTTTTTTGACCAGATATTTGCTGCGCCAACAGAGCCATCTTCAGTTGGAATTCAGAAAAAAGCATTCCCTTCTCTCAACCCGCAGCCCTGCCAGCGAAAATTTAAAACATTTCTTCGAATTGTTTTCTTTCTCTTATAATATAATTTAATTATTTATATTCAATTTATCAAGGTTTGTCAATAAAAGTGAGAAAAACAAATCTTCATAAGTTTAATATGAATAATTGAGCGCTCCGATTCCAGAACGAGACATAACTCGGTAAAGTTGGGGGGAGGTTGGCCCCAGGCAACTAAAAATCGAAATTTGAAAATTTTATTTTTGAAGAATGCATTCTTATAGGAAATTAGATGGCGTATATTTTTCCATAGTTTTCGATATAACACTGATAATGATGTTTTTTCTGAAGACGATTTGTAATTAATTTTTGGTCTCTCGCTCGTCGACACATCTTACAGTTTTTAGAATTTTTTAAATGAAATTTTGAGACAATACTTTCCAAAGTATCTTTAGAACGATGATATGAGCGAAAAGTGTGTATTATTATTTATAACAAAATCAAATATTGTTTTCGAGGCCATTCCGAATTTGATGCCTTATAATCTTCGATGGCTTCGTTTATTGAGCGAAGTTTGAGCAAATATAAACTTTCTGTGGAGAAGTTGTTCAGAAAACTATAAGGCAGTTTTCTGTGAAACCCGTTTTTCAAAAAACTGCATAATAGTAACGATTATGATGCTAGAAGGGCTAAAACGACATTTGAAGGTCATCTAATATAACTCCAGATATTCCTTTGTTTATATTTTTATTTCTTCGCTAGCTGTACCGCGAGTGGTTCCGTGCGTCTAATAGACAGGGATTGTTACGAATCGAGCGCTCCAAGTTTTACATTCGCAATTATTTACCTATTCAGTTTTTTGACATAAGTTTTTCACAGAAGACTACCTTATAGTTTTCTGAGCAACTTCTCCATAGAATGTTTATGTTTGCTCAAACTTCTCTCGATAAACGAAGCGATCGAAGATTATAAGGACTTACATTCGGAATGGCCTAGAAAACAATTTTTTATTTTGTTTGAAGTAATGATATAAGCTTTTCGCTTATATCATCGTTTTAAGGATACTTTAAAGAGTATCGTCTCTAAATTTCATAACAAAATTCCAAAAACTGTAGATGTGACGACGAGCGAGAGACCAACAATTAATTACAAATCGTCTTCAGAAAAAAACATCATTATCATGGTTATCTCGAAAACTATAAAAGATTACACTTTTTTGCTAGAGGTAAAAATATGCGCCATCTAATTTCCTATAAGAATGCATTCATAAAAAATCAAATTTTCAAATTTCGATTTTTAGTTGCCAGGGGCAAACCTCCCTCCAACTTCACCGAGTTATGTCCCGTTCTAAAATCGGAGCGCTCAATTATTCATATTAAACTTCTGAAGATTTGTTTTTCTTACTTTTATTGATAAATCTTGATAAATTTAATATGAATAATTGAATAATATTGTGAGAGAAGGAAAACAATTCGAAGAACTGTTTTAAATTTTTGCGGGCAGGGTTGTGGGTTGAGAGGGAGGAATGTTTTCTAGAGTCCAACCGAAGATGGCTCTGTTGAAGCAGCAAATATCTGGTCAAAAAAATATATGGAAGTCGTACTTCCGTGGAATACTGTCAGGCACATTACTTTTATAATGGATCCTGTTATTCGACATGAAATTTAATGATATCTTTACCGATATTTTGTAAATTTTTCTTCTTAAATTTGTTTTAGTTAATCATTTTCTACTTGAAGCCTATTTTCAATCTGAATTTTGTAAGTAAATACAGAATATGGACTGGTATTGTACATTTTCACAAACTGACTCTAGCTGGAGTTCGGGTCCATTCCCATGCACTATTTTTATATTTATGATAATATTGTTTTTTTAGGAATAGGTAAAAATAAGATAAATATATCACATCATTTTCATACATTTCCATCGTTTATTTTGTACTATTTATTTTCAAGAACCTTAAGCTCGATTCCCATCCAGTATCCAGACCGTAATATGTAATACTTGATATTGTGATTTCTATCGTACGCTGTTTCACCGGTAGAAATTTGGTACTCTCCACAATCCGCTTCAATCGGAATTACATTTTTATCTGCCAGTTTTACGCGGATTAATTCCTTTGTTTTCTCATCACGAAATTCATGAACGGGTCTTTGAAAGCCATGCATATTAATGACCGTATACGGTGAAGCATCTGGCTCTGTATGTTTGTGAAAAGAAAATATTCGCAATTAAAAAATAGGTTTAAAATGTATTTCGCAATTAATCATTAAACAAACCCAGTGGAGGAAGGAGGACTTTATAAATTTGTATACGCATAGAGAGGTATTAATAATTAAGTGATCCAGCTGCTGTATATAAAGTTTCACAAATTTGATATTATTTTATACCACTAATATCTAAGGGATTCATTCCACAATAATTAATTAAGGGCATTTTCTACGGTGAACACACAACTAAACCAGTCCTCGGTCATGAAATATTTTTTTTTGTGTACATTCGTTGTAAATCAGAAAACAAATATCTGCACACGTAGAATCTCTATATTTTTGGAGCATGATTAGCAATTTATAGCGGAGGAAAAAGAAACTTTCAACATCGATAAATTAGAGATCACGTGACCAAGCTTGATTATAATTTTTTTTTGTTCACAGTAGCCAAACGCAATAATATATTGCTTTTACGCTCTCGAATATAGAAAATATAGGTCACATGATTTCTACTTGATCTACGTTGAAAGTTTATTTATTTCTCTTCTGGAAATTTGTAAAAAATCTCCAAAAGTAATGGCAGGTTACGTGTGCAAAGATACTTATTTGATGATTCACAGACAATGTGCAAATTTTATCCTTCCAATATTTGTGTTAGTGCTCAACATACGTGAATAAAAAAGTTTGAAATGCGTCAAACCAAACATTACCTGCAAAGTGCTACAACTCGAAAATGAAAAAAATTTTACACTTTTTTTTTTACTAAAATAATTTTTTTCAAAATAATTACTCAAACCAACTATGCAAACTCAATTTATTGTCTCATTTCAAAAGCATGTTACGAAATTTTATTAAATTAGTAAGTTGTATATTCGACAGGAAAAACAGTTAAGCCCTCGATTAAAAAAATTAAATGACATTTAAGCTACTATCAAACTTTAAACTTTGCAAATATTTTTTTACGGAGATGACAGGGCCCAAAATGATCAATTCTCACGTGGCCAAGAAAAATTAATAATGGCCCTACCCAGATTTAGCCAAAAAAGGGGCCCTCTTTTCAGCTTTACACATTCTTACCTTCTGCATAATTATATCTTTCTGCATTTTTAATTCCTGAAAGTGTCGTTCTGGCTCCACGATGTACTATGGTCACATAAAAAAATCCTTTCCCTTCTATATATTCCAAATATTTTTCAATATTTCTAGGTTTGATTGCAGATATGTCTAAATTGTTTCTTGATAATTCAATACGGGTTAGTACTCCATTCTCATCCTTCCAAATACGAACCGGGTTATTGAGATACGTAAAAATCTGAGGTTCATTTAGAAAGCGCCTCATATCATTTGTCACTGTAAAAATAAAATGGATTATATGGAATATAATCCAATTATAAATATATGGATAATATGGAAATAATATGGATTCGCAAAATGGAAAGTGTTTTTTATGTCTAGATGAAATTAATCTTTTACTCATTACAGAATAAATACAGAGATTTCTAGGCATTTTTGGTGGACTTCAACCATTATTTTACGGATTCAAATGTTCAGATTTTAATATTGTGAAATAACTTTGTAAGTTTTTTATTTCGTCTCCGCTAATTGAGTATTTAAGAGCATATTTTTTCTGATATTTAACATTTAGATTCTCGACAATTGTTTCCGTTGCACACTCGAGGCCTGACATAGTTCTCCTTGACTTCGAGAAGCGAAACATGTTCGTTATCGAATTTTCAGCACCAGCTGGCAAAAAAATCATAGCCAACGAGAATTCAAAGAAAGAGATGTGCACAGGAATTTTTGCGGACAGCGAAAATAAGTTAAATTGAAGCTTGAATCAAATATTTTTACTATTCCATTCTTCTTCGTTTATCGCCGAAAGTCGCAAAATCCACGGATTTTCAGCGCCTAGTCTCGCCCAATAGTGTATTGTTAATATATTGTTAAACTTTTAGAACTATTAGCCAACCAAAACTAAGATATTAAAATATTCAATAATGTACAACAATGAAACACATTTTTATTACTTCATAAAATTATAATATACTTACATTGACGGGAATCATTTGGGCCATGGAAGCCTGGTACGTGCACATGCATCTCTCTCTGATTTTGTTGACGTTGCATTTTTGCTAGAAGGTTTTTCGTTTGTGGTTTAGACACATCTGTAAAATATAATATTTTGTTCAGGAATATTTCTAAAAAATCAAAAAAATTTGCTATCGGTCCAAACTAAAGATAGCGCAAATGTAATCCCAAAGTAAGTTAATCATAATGTGGGTACTACATTTCAATGAAGTAAATTTATTTTGAGAATCTAGACACCCTGAAATATTTAATTTTATAGTATTGTTGTTTTGAGATCATATTGTCCGTTAACGTGGTTAAAAATATAAGATTTTCCTGCATGCACACTTAGAAATAACTTGAAACAGAAAATAAATAAATTTTTGAATTGAAAAAAAATTATTAAAAGCAAATTGTGTTTCCCGAAATCTTGTATAAAAATGTATAGTGTGTAAAAAATCTACCGTAATACGGTTAACCCTTTGGATTTCACATTTTAAAGATTTTTCTTTTCCATTCTAGTATCCTATTTATACTCAGTTTTAGTATAATTAAAAAAAACTATTCGCTATACTGGATACATAATTTTGAAATTATACCTTTAGACGGCAAACGTATGCAAATTTTCTAAACGTTTCAGAAAGTTTTTCAACAGGTTTTTCGGTTTTACTTTTTTAAAGGCGAAAGAAAACAATTTTTTTACATTAAAAAACATGCGAAATTAAATTTTCTATGAGAATATGTACTTTATAAGTCAAAATATGAAACTTGCTTGAATGTTTTCCAGGGGTCAACGGCGTTCAGTCAGAACAATTTACTGTTGTTTAAAATATAAAATTAAGATTTTTTCTGAATCTTAGTAATTGTTTTCTATATCAAAAAATGATAATATACTAACGCTGATCAGCATGTCCTCTATGCTCCACTACTGCTTTATCTTTGCGTTGCCGATCATCTCTTGCATCTGTAAGATATGATATAGGGATTTTAATCAAAGAATGTTTTCAGAGAACCCCAAAAATTTGATATTGGTCCAAAGTAAAGAGAGGCCGAATGTAATCCCAAGGTCAGACAATATTAAATACAAACCCCCAATGTTCCACATTTTGATGTTGTAATTCAATTTTAACAATCTCGGCTCCCCCTAAACTTTCGTAAATGAAAATAAATGCCTATAGATTTCCACAAATTTCCATGCACTTCTAAAATTTACAATCGAACAAAATTCTTGTTGAACCAAACAGAATTCGGGGTAATTCAAAAGAATTTCTCGTAAGGTTAACCAGAAGTGTATACTAAACAGTTTTCTGGTTGCTTAAAAATGCAATACAATTCTTTAAAAAAAATTTTAATCAACATTTCATCGCTACTTTTATCTTTTATTTATAAAATGCATTTTTTAATTCCTAATGTTATTTGTACGATTTAAACTTAACTGTTGTCAACACACAAGCCTTACTGTTGTTTAACTTTTTAATTATATTCCTAACCAAAGTGACACAGACTTTCTGAAATAGATTTTCTATCGCATCGTGTTCTACATCGCAGTTGTGGTGCCCTATTTCTTCATCTCGTAATAATTCCTTTAACGGTCTAGCGACGGTTCATAGCAGTGAAGTTACAATCCTGAACACTCGAGGAGATTGTGGCGTGGCCAGTCTATTATTTTGGATGTGTCAAGTAATACCAGGACGGACACATACACACACAGACATACACAAGAACAATTGAAAGATAAAATTGTTTAGCTCTGACATATTTAAAATTAGGAGAACTTAATCAATCGTCAAAAATAAGTGTGTTGAAACTTGTGTCGCCCACTGTCTGTAATTTAAAACAAGGGTTTAACAACCAACACAAGGTCCCCTTGGGGGCAAATGCCATCTGAAATTTAGACGACGACAGCCCGGCGAAACTCTCTTGTGTCTCGAGAAGATGAAGCGACCCAAAGATGATACCTTTGTGCATCCATTGCACAAGTGCCTTGGCATATTTTAAGCACGCGGATATGGCTTTGAGGTAACGAAACAGTGGTAGTGTCGCACCTAAGAGATCGCAGATTGCAAAGAAATTCCTTTAGCCGAATATTTAGGGTACATTCGTTGCAGTTCCTTTTTAAGGTCTTGATATGTGGTAGTGATGGTTTAGTCGGCCGGAGCCGAGAATCAAATCACGAATATAGTTCGTTTCTCGAAGTCTTGGAGAATAATGGCAAGCCTCGAGTGTGCGAAGGAGACTGCTGTCCAAAAATTGTTCCATAAAATTTAGCATTTCTCGTTTTGAAAAATTGACTCTTTATTCCTCGGACCGCTCAGCAGGACAGGATCGATGGCAATACCGTATATCGTTATAAAATACTCTTAAGGCGCGCATAATGTCTGTAGAGGTACGTCGTTCCCACATGGGTGGCCAACAATATAGTATGTGTTCTAGGTACTGAGCATGTGCATGCAAATGAAGCCATTCTGGAATGCCAAAAAGAAACTGTCTGTATCTGAATTGAACCCTGACGACCTAAGAAAAGCAAAAGATTGGTCCTTTGTCAAGGACTGTTTTTCTACATTTCTCCGAAAATTTAATTTTTATTTTATTGTCCAGTAATTTTTAGAAGCGAAGCATCCAGATGGAGGGTCTTGGAACAACAATAATCTTTTCTTTCAGCAGATAAATTTTAGGACACTTGTCCAATTCAAAATCAGCACCAACCTCTTCTTTTTACTTTTTGACTATATCTAAAACACTCTGAAGTTTGATTTTACAAGAATTATAGATCTTCAGGTCATCCATATAAAATATATAAGTCATCTCATGCTCGCGATTATCAAATTTGCCACAGAAGTGTTCAAAAGAATGTCGCAGTGCGAGAGTTAAGGCAGAAGTTCTCGTTTTTACATGATATTTTCTAGATGAGATAGTAAATTTAGTTTTTATGCATCTTAAAACGCGCGGATGAATCTTTGAGCTTACCAACAGGAAGATGACAATTTTGAGAGAGGTTTAATTGAAGGTTTTCCGCTACGCGATCCTGGCCATCGATAGGATGCGATAATGGGTTGCTGCGCCTTTAAAGATGCACATGTCTATTATCAGGTTTTCTTAACAGTCTGTTACACCTTTATTCAAAGGACGCTGTTCGTACATCTCTCTACACACGAACTTAATTCTTCGAACAATCTTGTTGTTTAGGACATCTTTAAATATCTTTTATAGTATTTCCAAACAAGGTAATGGCTTGTACTTCTCTGGGTTGGACAACTTTCCTTCTTTCTGTAGGTGAATAGTGCGTCCTAAAACCAACCACTGCGAAATGGGTGTTTCCGACTTTAAATATTAGGTGAATATATGCGGGTCGGATATTAATGCGCAGAAGTAAACTTCTCTCGCCAAAAGTTTGTGATACGATCTGGAACTGCAGCGGAAATGTTCTTCGTACCCTTAAGTGCTCTTTTCACCTCTTTGGCAGTGATTGATGAACATTCTTCCAGATATGTTCTGAAGCTATCGCAAAGCTTCTTGAAGCGTATGATGTTATCAGTATTTTCTGTATTTTTGACTGGAAGAGAGTGATCGCTGACGAGGCGCGAAGTTTCAGCGATAAATTGTTGATTGTCCCTCTTTAAACTTTCAAAAGCATCAGCTAACCAAAACTGTTATATTTAAATCCCGAACATTTTACAAGAAAGACACACTTTTTTCATAGTTTAAAAAATGATTATGTACTTACACTGATGCTTATCATTTTGATCAAAGAGGTTTAGTGTTGGCACAGACATCTCCCTGTGCTGTCTTGTAGGTTGCATCTTCTCTAAAAAGTTTGATACTTCTGGTGTAGGTACATCTGTAAAATATAGTATAGGCATTTTTATTAAACTATTCTTTTAACTTTTCCCAACAACTTGCTATTATTCCAAACTATAGATATCTAAAACCCAATCGCAGTCAGTTAATATCAACCTAGGTACCAAATTTCAATAAAGTAATAGTATATTATGCACCTAGGTAAAGAACGAGCGCTTTTTCGATGACTGTATGTTTCCAGTACAAATCGTATGCGTGCGCCTAACGCGAGCCGGAGACGAGTACTGAAAACCAACACAAGTTGAAAAAGTGCCTCTATTCCTTGGCGCATACGATACTTTTTATAAACAATATGACTTTAGGTACTTTTGTGGGATTTCCGGATTTTCTGCTGCTTAAAATTAAAATACTGTGTATTTTTCTACTCGAATTCTAACTTCTAGGTTATTCTGCTACACGAATAACAGTTTTCTGATTTTTTGTTTTCCTCTCAAAGTTAAAGTACCGGGTTTTATTCCTAGTATAATTTGAAGTTTCTGATTATTTTGCTACCCGATTAATAGATTCCCGATTTTTGCTACTTAAAAGTTGAAGTACTGGAATCTGTTAATCGGCATGCAAAATGATCTAGAAATTCGGAATTGACTAGAAAAAAATACGGTACCTAAATTTTGCATAGCGAAAATTATAAATATATCATTTATAAATATCGAAATATCAAATAATTTATTTGTAAAGGGGCAGAAAATGGGAGATGTATTGTTTGGGAGGCAGAATAATCTGTAACTTCAGATTCGTTTAGCAAAAAAGTCCAGTACTTTATTTTCGATTAGTAAAAACTTTGATATCAAAGAGCTGAAAATTCGGTAATGTATTATTCGAATAGGAGAATAATCTAGAACTTCGAATTAAAGCAATTTTGAGAATTATATAAGGAGAGTGTTGATATTTACAAATAAATATATTAATTTATTGTAGAAACGATTTGGAAACGATTCTGTAAACCAGTGTTTCCTTTAAAACTCGAGGAATGCGTTTTGCGAACATCCAGTATTCTAAATCGAAAGCTCTACTTAAATTGGAAAAATAGATATAGCAAGGTACATGGCAGAACCAATTAAACATTTATAAGGATAATTTTCCATTATTTCTACGAAGGTTGATTTTTCTTAGTTAATTTATTACTGCTCGTTTAATTCTCTCATCTTGAATTGATCCATTACCTCCTCCATATATAGTTTTTTTCAGATGGTGATCTTCCCCTGGCTTTGAGTAAAGTCGATGCCTCATTAATATCGAGCTTCTCCAAAATCTGTTATCTCAAATACAGACTTTAGGTTTTCCTCCTCTTAAGTCATCAATTTTAGATTTTTTGATGCAACTTAAAGATCATCTACGTACATGACGGTGATCATTGTACCGGCTCCTCGTTTGACAAAGTAAAAGCAAGGATCGGCTTTAATGGATATCAATCCAGCTTTGCCAAAATTTCTAGATAAATTTTCAGTTCTACTAACGTCAGTGTTGTCGAAGACCATACAAATACTTTTTCGGAAAACAGACTTTAAGTCCACGTTTGGCTGCTTGAAGCCTTTTTATACTTCTTCTTTAAGCCTGTGATTCTTTCTTCCTCTTTCGCGAGAGCGTTAGCATCTCTTTGAATGATGTAGAAAGCTGCATACAAATTTTTTCTAGCTTAAAAGGCTCCTTTTAAAGATTGACTTTTCAGGAATGAATCTGAATAAAAAACAGTGTGTAAAATTTCCTGCAATATCCAGATCAAGGTTTTCTTTAACTTGGCGATGCTCCTACAGGTCGGTATATTTTTCGAAATCTCCGAGTTTTTCTGTATGTGGTTGATCTCCTTGAGCAGTTTGTATGTAAGTACGTTTGCTTCTCTGAGTGATACCACTTTGATGCATTGTATACGATACTGTGGGTCTTGCTCTGATGCAGTTTTATTCTAAGAAGTTGTCGAATTCCCGATTGCAGTATTATTTACCATTGTTTGTTCGTACACATATTATTTTCTTTCCAGTGAAATTCCCGACCATAAATTTGTACTTTTTGAATGTCGAAAGAACTTCATTGCTTTTGCTTAAAAATTGTACTTCGCACCATCGAGTTTTGTCGCTAATAAAAGTGGTTACATACTGCGTTCCGCCACACGAGTTCATATCAAACAACTTAAAAAATTTCAAATACCTGTCTTCATTCATCATGTTGTGGAAGATATGAGAGATCATTGACTGGTTTATAACTTGGCTTTTCGTCACCTTTTAGATTAATGATGGTAGCTTCATGGTGATCAAAAATTACAAGATGTCCTTCAGTTATCATTCGAGCTACTGATAACAAATCTACTCTTAAGCCAGGTACATACAACGTATCCTCTAGATCGATGATGTATTTAGAATGGCCAACTAAAGAAGTTATTGGTACTGTATCTTTCGCCTTAATTTTTGCTGATGCGCTATTGGCTAATTTCAGGATAGTATCATTAGGCTTTGTTATGTTTTTTGAATTTTTTTAGCACTGCAGCACATGTGAGGCGAACACGCAATATCTAGGCACCATTTAGTGAGCCTAAATATTTGCTTTGCTTGCAAGGCTACCTGTTTTGATTTTTAGCTTATGATAGATAGAAAACTAACATCTTCTACCTTTTTCACCGATTATGATGAGCATTGATCTTATCTCTAACCTCGTAATAATATAACCTCATAGCCTCAAAATCCCGTAGAATTATTCGGAAGAAAAAGCTTTTTAGGGTAAACAGAACCATTTCGCTTTATATCCCCGAAATCACATAACACCATATCCGAAAAACCCCTTTACGTTTTAATTCTTAATTTCTTCTATCAGTATCCACGTTAGTGAAGACATGAGAACGATTTCATTTATTCTTACAAACTCTCATCTATTCGAAAGATCTGTATAATGGATTTCGACTCCGCTTCTTGCCACTGTGAGCACTCTCCCTTTTAAGCTTTCAACAGCAGTCTGCTATCATATGGGTATTCCATCTACCTTGATAACGTCTATTTACTTGATATCTTGATGGAAGCGATCTTTTTGTTTTTCACTGTAATCTCAAAGATTTGCTCGGAAGTTTTCCTTATGTGAATCAAGAATTTGTAGCTTGTAACTAATCAAGCAATCCATTTTTTGGTAGTTTTGAGCAATTTGGAAACCAATTCCTTGTAGTTGTGATTCTTCTGGTTGCCTAAAAAAATCTTAACCACATTCTTCAAGTTTTCTAATCAAAAACTTTTACGAGCTGTTTTATCTAACCGAGTTTATTGTGCAAAGCAGGAAGTTCAATTTTAGCCAGCTCAACCAACCGTTTGTTTATAAGATTTTTTGATGCAGTTTCTGTATCTTCTCGAGCTAGACAATCTTTCCTAACGTAATGAAACTTGCGATCCTTGCTATCTCACAAGCGAAGAAAGCATGGGAATTTCGTTAAACTAGATTACTGACCAAGAATCATTGTCAAGATCTTCAGATCGCCAATAATCTGCCATTTGCGTTCTCCGTATTGAATCTTACCAAAAACAGATTTATATATATCCTTTTTAATTCATTCATAGAACCATGAACATTGTTACAGTATAACAAGTGGTCTTTGTCTATAAAGTATTATCAGAATGATTTATCCCTATTCCGATAAAATGAAACCTTCGTTTCTTTAGATAGCATATTTCTATCTGACAGTCTTGAAACTAACAATACAGCCCCATCTTTCGGCAGCCCTAGTTCTTTGATTAGATCATTCAGTTCTTCTTGATTGAATGGGCGTGGAATACCATCTTTTTTCTTCTTTACAACGTATTTATTCTGATCAGTGTCATCGTTACTCTCGCTGCTCTCTTCATTGATATCTTTATCAGTTGCTTCATCAATCAGCATATCAGCCACAGATACATCAAGGACTACTTCATGATTCTTCTTATAAATTATTTTAGACATGGAAGCTTTGGTTACACTGGGCAAGATTGCATACTAAATTTTTTGAAAATTACTGGGTTTGAATCCTACTGTGTCAGTCAAACAAAAATAACAACCGGCTTTGCTCTTGAGCTTCCGCCGAACAGTTGGTTTACCAAACTTTATTTTTGCAGCATGCTTTTTATATCGGTTAAACATTGATCAGCAAGCACAGCAGATCATTTTGGGAAACCAAAAATAGTTTCCTTGGATCACCTGAGACCCACAACAGTGCTGATATATTTGACGCAGGTTTTGAGTGAATTTTTTAAAATTTTTCTTCATCTTTAAATCACCGCACACGTAGCAGTACCTTTCATAATTTTTAGTTAAATTTTTTATATTAGCCATAGATGTATCAATAAAAACCCACACGGTTGAGTTCCCGATCCAACTGCGGGTGAGTTCGCCGGTCCATGGATGATGAGGACGAATTTATTTTCGAAAAAAGCTATGTTTAAAGTACAAAATAGTAGTTTATGTACCTAGGCACTTAACTGCCTTTGTGCATACGATACTTTATCTGAAATATAGGCTTTGATGTTTTGAGGTTATGGAGTGATCACAAAATCGTTCTGTTTTGCCAAACAAGGTTTTTCTTCTGAATGAGGTTACGGGATTTTGAGGTTATATGGTAACCAGATTAAGGAGAGGAGGTTGCCAAATAGTACAGGGTAAATAAATTTTGCGGTTTCAGTGGTTTATTGGGCATTTTGAGGTTATGTCAAGTGAAATATGTTATTTCTGCTACAAACATGTAAGTGGCAGGGTAATTTTTAAGAAAAATTATAAAAGGGGTAAATTTTCAAGTGTACAGTAATGAATTTAAAGTTGTGAAACATCTTTACATTTTTTAAGGTTGTTTTTACACTTTTAAAAAAATTTTGATCACGAGTGTCATAACTAAAGGATTTAGTGAGTGCTCATGAGTGGCGGCACTGAATCGACGTCGTGTTAGCGCCTTGATGCTTTTATTAGAAGATTGTAGAGATTTTTAAGCCTAAATTTAGCAACAAAAAAAAAAATAAAATTAGGGCGTATTCCATTTTTGATTTTGCCTTTGTGGCGGCGACACGTTGTTGGAACTTCCATTTTCCAGTGAACCGTCTTCTTCTAATTTACAAAAGTTATAGACTGTGGTATAGCGTATGTGTCCAGCTTTAATGATATTTAATCTAAATTTTATAAACTTTCATTTAATTTACAGTTTAGTTTTCATTTTCAAGTTTACAGATTTTTTGGTTTTAAGCCGGTTTTTTCAGATTTACTTTGGAAACGGGAAAAGCTACGTCATTTTTGTTGAATAGAAAAGAATGCACAAATAAAGATTCTATAAGAATTTCTACTTTTTACATCAAAATTGGAAACTTGTTTTAAAGGTCTCCAGGGGCCAGCGCCGTTCAGCGCCAACACTTTTATGTCGGTAAAGAGATTAAATTAGGATTTTTTATGAATCCTGCAAATATTCTGTTATTGTAGGACAATTATAACATACTTACGTCGTTCATACTGTTCTCCATGCTCAATCGGATGTTTACCTTTACGTTGCCACTCATAATTTCTGTCTGTAAGATATAATACAGGGATTTTTATTCCAAATTACAATAATCAGCATTTAGGATCTCTGTAAACTTTTGTAAATTATCATAAGTAAGGAAATTCATTCATTAAGGAAATTCATTAAACGTACAGTAATTTATGATAATTTACAACAATTTATGGTAATGTATGGATACGTTTCGATAACAATTCTGCAAAGAGTTTTTTTCTCGTAAAGCAGGGAAGGTTTGTTTAAACATTGTAAAAAATTGTAATTTACGGACTAGATTATTGATTAATTAATCATCGTTAATATTATTTAATTCAAAACCTAGTATCGTAGCTTAAAATATCTAGTTATATCCATATATTATGAAAACAGTAAATGTAAACGTATGCTGATTTCGGGTTATAAATATTATCATAACTATTTCTGTTATATAAAAGTGGATGGGATAATTCCCGCTGATGGGGAGTTTTTTTTATGTTTTCGTATGTTTAATGTATATTTGAAACTTCCTGAGGAGCTACAGGCATGAACTGGAACTGTAATTCCTTTTTCCATTTGTTTTTAGGGATCGATTCGTACTCAGTAATACCATCAAAAAGAAAACACCTCTCTTGCCCTTTCAAGCGTGGACTATCTATGACTATCTATCTTTTCTTATTTCTAATAAGCTTTGTGAACCTCAAAACTAAACCTTTTATTTTAGCCCTGCATACTAACAAAGTTCGCAAAGGAATGATAAGTAATAAACGTACCTACGAACAAATAATTGGTCATGTCTAGCCAACCTGAAATAATCCGCACACTGGTCTCTCTCTTTCTAACTTTTTCCAAACTATCCTCACCTCTTGCTCGGTACTTGACCAGATACCTATACGAGGGCTGTCCCAAAAGTATCTGACCTACGTTCATGTCTTCGTGTGGAAAGACTCGTGTGGAGAGGTCAGTATGCCGAGATACTGATAAAACAACTTAGTTCCCGCGCAGCGTGTATTTGTTTACATCGCCTTTTTTGCGTTCGTCGCAATTCGTTTATTGCTAAAAATGACAGAACGAACCGAACAGCGAATTTGCATAAAATTTTGCTTTAATTTCGGTCAAAGTTGTGCGGAAACTATTTAAATGTTGCAAAAGGCCTTTAAAGGTGAGTGTATGGGCAAAACACAAATAAAAAAGTGGTGTATGCCGTTCAAAAGTGGCCGCACATCTGCTGACAGTGATCCTGGTTCTGGCCGACCAGAACATTATCGTGGGATAATGTCGAGCGTGTGCGTGTCGCAATTGAACAAGATCGTCGTTTGACTGTGAGAGAACTAGAAGATGAACTTGGAATACCAAAAAGTACTTACTGTTTGGCGAACTTTAACCGAGAATTTGGGAATGACTCGTGTGTGTGCAAAATTCACACTGAAACTGCTCACAGACCATCAAAAAACATTCGATTAGAAATCGTTCACGACAATCTGGAAATAAGCAATTATGATTAAAACTTTCTTAATAAGGTTAATACTGGTGATGAAACATGGGTTTATGGTTATGATCCTGAAACAAAACAGCTATCTTCGCAATGGAAGCTTCCATCCGAGCCTCGGCCAAAAAAAGCCCGTCAAAGTCGAAGCAACATCAAGTCAATATTTATTGTTTTTTTTTTTGGTTATGAAAGCGTTGTGCATCTCTAATATGCTCCTACAAGCCAGACAATAAACAGAGGACTACGTTGAAGTTCTGAAAAGATTGCGTGATCCAATCAGGAGAAAACGATCGCAACTTTGGGAAACCGGTGACTAACTTCTTCATCACGACAATGCTCCAGCGCACGCATCAAACCTTGTGCAGCAGTATTAATTGAAATACAGTGTTGCGCAGCTCCGCCAGCCCCCATACATTCCCAATATAGCTCCCTGCGTCTTTTGGCTGTTTCCTCGATTGAAAATGCCTCTTAAGGGACATCGATTTGACGATAAAGAGACTGTTCAAACTAATGCGATAAATGCACTAAACGCGATTCCGAAGTCTGACTTTTAAGAGTGCTTTAATATGTGAAAATATCGATATGAGCGTCTTGTTCAATCAAAGGGGGGCTACTTTGAAGGATGCCACCCTCCTGATGACGAAGAATAAATCAAGCGCCGAGAGATCGAGGTAGGTCGAATACTTTTGGGACAGCCCTTGTACATAACTTAGCGTGCCACAGATTCGCATTCAGGACGTGAAATCTGTAAAGGATACTATCCGAAGCAGATACAAATGTCTCAAAAGGTGGATTTGTTCTTTCGAGCTTTCGCCAAAGAACAAAGTATCTGAAATAAACATCCTTGTCGTCCCGGTATTACTTCATTCATTTAAAGTGATTCCATAGAAAAAGAACGAGATCAGATCGCTTGATTTCGGGTCAGAAAAGGTTATATACACGAACAGAAGCATGCAACTTACGTTTTCTATTCTGTGATTCTACATCTTACACCGCCGTTTAAATGTACTTCAGGAATGACATTCACTTTTTTGAAAAATATTTTACCTGATAAAATAGCCAACCGTCCCGGGACTTTTAAGACACCGTGATTTCATCATTGATTAGTGCAGATTTATCATTAAGAAATTGTTTATAAGATGAGAGGCCTGAACTACCATCAAAACCCCAGTAATTGATTAAAATTGATACTGCGTGTGTACTACTTGAATTCACGATGCCCTGGATAATTATATCTTTTTGCAACTCACAAATCCTTTTCGCGGTATGATTAAGCAAAGCTTGAACTGAGACCTTAGCTGCTCTTTCTGTAACTACTGTGTCATTTTTTGGAGGTCCACATAGAGCTTTTGAATTTCTGAAAAGCGAATATGGAAGAATAATGTCAGCTCCTTGTGAGTCAACTTTAGCTCTTATAGCTATTTACGTAGATTTACTCAGTTTCTGCTCTAATAGAAAAGATAACCCTTCATCTGGAGTCATCTTCACAATTGAGTGCTTTTGTTCCTACATAAGTCGTCTCACTTTTGCTGGTCAGGTTGGATCTTGTATCATTTCTTTCAATACTGCGCTTAAATCTATTTCGTTTGGTGACTTGGATGCACGATCGTAAGCCATCAACAACCTGTTAGGTTCATTTTAATTTTGTGCACTAATTGCAGTAACATCACGTCTTTGTGATCGCTAGGACTTTTGGTCAGGGTCGCCTCTAAAACCGACACCTTTATCGCAGCACTAGGGGTGCACTCGAGAGGGAACCCGCAGTCCCTACGATGAAGAGTGTAGAATTATGAGTAGATTGCTGAGGGAGGTCCTAGATATACATGTTTGAAAGCACTAGAAGCTTCCTAAATCAGAGCTTCCGTAAAGACGGGATTTAGAAGTAAGGTCAGGAGTGCAAAAGAATAGAATAATTTATTTAAAACACAAAAAACTTCTTGGTCTTTTGATCCGTAATCGGTTTTGGGGTTTGATTTGAGTCCTGCACATATACACTATATGTTTTCCTTACACTCTCTGACGCATTCTACACACTAAAAACTCTGAGATCAATTTTGTTGCAGATTATTTCAAGATGGTGTTCTATCTCGCTTGTAGTTGGGTTGCGAGACTCCTCGATTTTCTTGGTCGCAAAACTGATCAAATAAATGACAGTAGGTGACATCGTGTATCTCAAGTCCGAGGAAAGCGATACCTTGTGAAGTGGTACCATTCACACTATAAAAAATACTTTTCGTTTCAGATATATGCTACACCGAAAATAGAGTTAGATTTACACTTTGCTTTTACTGTGCAGTGCTAAAATTGGGCAATGATCTACCGTAGCCTTTTTAAGTTTTACGCTTATTCCTAATCATAATATACCTTATCAGTAATAGTCAAACAGAACTGTAATGTTTAATTTTTTAATAATGTACAACAATAAAACACCTTTATATTAGATAAAAAAATTATTATAAACTTACATTCATTTTCAACAGAATAGCCCTGTTTTTGCTTCAGTCCTTCTACAAAGGCTTTAATATGTGGCGAAGGTTCAACTGTAAAATATAATGTAGGGATTTTTATTAAAAAATTTTGTTGCCGAATCTTGCATTTTGTATGATATAATTTAATTTTACAATTAAAAAAGGAATTTTCTTTAATTGGTGGAAAAATATTAATGTTCTATTAAACAGTTTAATTTTGATTTTTTTCTGAATCCTAGCAATTTTTTGTAATTTAAAAAAAATTATAATATACTAACGTGGATCAGTCGACCTTCGACGCTCTTTTGTTGCTTTACCACTATGTTTCTGCTGATAGCTTCCAGCTGTAAGATGTAATATAGGCATTTTTATTAAAGAATTTTTCAGACCAACCACATAAATTTGCTATTGGTTCAAAATAAAGAGTCCAATTGTAATCCCAAAGTCAGTCAATATTAGAAAAAAACCCTAAGGTTGCAAATTTCGATAATGTAAATATACGTATGGTTTTTCAATTTTAAAGTGCGAAAGGGCAACTTTTCCCCCAGTCCGATTAACCTCAAATTTTACATGAATAATTTCTGAATAAAATGGAACCAAACTGGGTGCATCCTATTCACATACCATGAAGTCTTAGCATCAAGTTTGCTTGCAGTCTTGCTTAAAAAACCGATAAAAGGAATACGATTATCTTGCAGTTTTTAGTAATAAAGAAACAATTTCACGATGTTGGGTAGTTTAAGATATTAACTGTCAAAATCTATAGGAAATGTTGGGTCTCGTTTCTAGATCAATATACTTCTTTTTTTGTGAGGCTGTGTGAGCATCGCTGCACAGGCATACAGAAGAATTTCTTAGTAAGAGAAATAGAGGCAGAAGTGTGATGCAAAAAATCAAATGGTTCATGGTTGTCTCTCTAAAAAATGATCCTCTGAAAGGTGACGTTGTCCGTTGTCACGCGATCATTTCCAGACGAGATAGTAAATCTAGTTTTTTAAATGAGCATTCATCTCTCTATACAACTTACAACATGCGGATGTACCTTTAAGCTTTTCAAGAGAAATATAATAAGTCTTTGAGCGGTTCAATTAAAAGCTTCCTGGTAATCAATCCAGAACAATGACAGAATGTTCTGATTTGGCAGTTACTGAGGGACATTTTTCCTTAGATGTTATGAGATTAGCACAAAACTGTTAGAAGAAGATAATATTTTTAGTATCTTCTTTTAAGTCTAGTGTTTTTAAGATCCTGTGTACCTCTCTATAAAATTTCTCTACCTGTTGATTATCCCTTACCCACCTCTGCTTAGATCATATCCTTATTTTTTCAACAATATTCTCCTTTTATAAAACGTACAACTTCTTACCTGTTATTAAAAATTCTTGATATGGTACCGCGGCACATACAAAAAGAGTCGGTGTTTGATCGCTTTCCCTGAGAAAGAGAAAAGGGAGAATCTACTGGCCAGTAGGGAGGGTGGACTATAATTTAATTTTTCCGTTACAGCTTTTTGGAGTTACTAGAAGTTCGGGCAGGTTCATTGATTCCCACTTTCATTACGTACAGAAAGATCAGAATCCTTCTAATTAAAGAAATGAGTTGGTGGCCCTGAAAAGGGTCTATGGTTGTTCTTCTTTTTTTGGAGTTCTGGGAGGGGCCAGAAGTGATTCCGGTTCCGCACGGGAATTTCCCTTTTATTTTCGCTTGATCACTCGGAACACTACGGACTGGATGCGGGGTTTATCGGCCGGAATGATACTCTGGAATATTAAAGAGCGACGCTCTGAACGAAGGCCACCGCTGAAGCACTTTTTCCACAGTTTATCTACCGTTTGAAACTTTTTTGCTGGCTTGCCCAGGGTCGATGAAAGTATTCTAATCTTAGAATTGAGTGGAACCTCTCGGAGTATACATGAACCTTTACCCTCTGCTTTTAATGCATGGGGACTATCGGGAGTTGAGTCCGTACTGGTTCCCAGATCTCCATGAAATTTTTTCTTTGATGAATTTTTGTAAAGAAGAAAAATGGATGGGGATAAGATGGCCCCAACCATCGACTTTTTCTTGTGAGTTCTAATGCACGGAAGTGGGTGGCTGGTGCTCACGATTAATGATCTCCCCGAAGAATGATCGGACTGGAAGAAGTAGTTTTGCCTTACACGTTTGGGCATTATTACACAATCTGAGAAAGACTTAACATAACTTGAATTTAAATTGACGTTAATTGTGTGGGGGAAAGCACGCAGGCGGGATAAAACCACGAAAATCTGTTAACTTATTTTATAGAAATAAAGATAAGAAAAGAAGAGGAAGGAGGGGGGTAGAGGGTCGAAAAAAATAAAGTTCCTAGTAGGTCGAGGTTGGCAGAACCACCTCGACCTGGCTGACTTATTTCACGAGAAATTCTTTTGGCATCGCGTGTTTGCGAAATGGATGGATCAAAATTACGGTTCCCTAGACAAAAAGTATGTTCAACAGGTGATGATGACGCAGATTCGTAGAATTACGGAATTTTTTCATTCTATTGGTTCGTTAAGCATTTTGTGTGGATGAATTTGAACTGGTCTTCTGACAGAGAAAAGAATTGATTCTGACTTTGCTACTTTTATTTTTATTCTCCAAAGCTTAGCCCAAGCCTCGATGACTTCTAGAGGTGTGTTAAGTAGTTTTAAAACTTTTTGAACGGACCAGGAGGAAGTGAATAACGCGGTCCTAGTATGCTGCCTTGAGGCACACCCGCTACGATTATTTTTTCTTTTGAGTGTCTGGCCTATTTTGACTGAAAATTTTCTATCAGAAAGATAAGAGTTTATAAAGAGGATGAGCCTTTTTTGCGATGCTTCCTATATTTATGCTCCTGCCCAATGATGCGTACGCGCCAATCGGGAAGGACGTGGTAGGGGACGACCAGTGATTGGCCTCTGCTGTGGGATGACCGGTCGAGTTACCTGGTGGGTTTTTGTGGCGCGGTTCTTAGTGGAGTGAGTAGTTTAGACTGTCGGTCGGTCGAGGTTAGCCGGTAGTGGGGGCGCCCGCTGATTGGGCGAGATTGGGGCTCGAGCGTAACGCCAAGTATAACGCAACTCGCTTCTACCGCGATACACATCCATGCCGGATCCATTGTCTTTATTACGAGTATGACAATCATACATGCATATTATTCTAGGATGCCACATGCTTGCGGGCGACAAATACATGGTTGAGGATCCTCAGCTCTCGTGCAAACTTTCGAGAACTTAACGTCATAAGTCTATAAGATGTTATGTAGTTACTCGGGTAATAATATTTAATCCTGATTTGTCTAATCCACAAATTTCCAGCGCCTAATCTCGCCTAATAATATATATATTCTTAGACTTTTAAAAGTATCAGTCAAAACAACACTATAATCTTAAAATCTTCAATAATTTATAATAAAAGAAACACTTTTTTTTAATTTAAAAAATTATTTGATTCTTACGTTCAGGGCTGTTATTTTGACCATATAGACCTAGTGCTTGAAATTGCGTCATTCTCTGGTGTTTTCTTTGCAGCTCTGCATCTGTAAAATATAATACAAGAGATTTTTGTTCAAGAACTTTTTAAACAAATCCGAAAAATTTGCTATTCTTCAAAATAAATATATTTTAAATGTAATCCCAAAGTAAATTAATGTTAAAAAAAGTACCCAACTTATATTGAGTAAATATATTTTAAAATCCTATAGTCCACGGAAATGGTTGAAAATATAGAATTTTCGCTTCCTGAATTTAAAAAAAAAAGTAAGTAGTGTGTAAGAGTTAACAGAAAAAGACACATGCTTTTTTATAACAAAATAGTTTAATTTTCAACAAAACAAATTATTTTAAAGTAAAAACGATTATTTTTTTACCAAAAATCAAACAGTTAAATTTTCAGTTCAAGAAATTTATTTTGAATTTAAAAAAAGAATTGAATCCAAAACAAAATAGTAAAATTTTTAGCCAAAGAAATGAATTTACGAACAAAAATACTAATTTAGTTAAAAAATAATTATTACCCCAAAACAAATTTTCAGCAAAACATTGCATTTGCAAACCAATATTTTAATTTTGAAAGCAACACTTTTTTTACTGAAAATAAAAATTAAAATATTTTAAAATCAATTTTAAAAGAACAAAAAATAAATTTTTGACAAAGTAGAAGAATTTTCGACAAAATTCGGTTAGATTATCAGTTTAAATAATAAATTTACATTAACAAAATTTTGTTTAGCAAAATGGTTTAATTTACAACAAAATACATGAACTTTCAACCATGTACTTCAATTTTTCTACTAAAAACATACATTTTTAACGGATAATATAATGTCTAATCTCTGCCAAAATAGATGCTGTTTCAAACGAGAAGAATAATTTAATACTAAAAAGATGAATTTTCTACAACAACAAAATTTCAACAGAATAATTAATTTTCATCTTAAAAAATGAATATTAAAACTAAACAAAATATTTAAACAAAAATGGAATATTGATAACTAATTTTAGATAACTAATTTAATTCTCGACAAAATATCTTAATTCTTGACCGAATGAATGAATTTTCAACGGAAAAAATATAAATTTTTAACCAAAAATGAAACAGCTAAGTTTTAAATATAAAAAATAAATTTTGAACAAAAAAACAATCGAATTTACTATAAATAAATAATTTTATTTTAAAAGGATAAATTTTTACTTTATAGTTGGATTTAACATTAAAAAAGATAAATTTTTAACAAAAAATGGTATTCTTACATTTTTCAGTTAAAAAATTAATAAAAACAGAAGTTTCAACTAAATATTTACATTTTAGCCAAACAAATTAATTTCCAAACGACGGAAAGAATTTTCAAACAATTAATTATCTACTAAAAATGGGATGTTTCAATTTAAAAAATTCTATTGCCCTGAAAAACAATGCATTTTTAAATTTGCATGAAAAATGGTTACTATAGTAACATTTTCAGTAAAAAAAAGGATTAAAAAAAAAGCCGAATTTTAAAAAAATACATGAGTTTTCAACCAAAAAGTTGAATTTGTCAACTAAATAAGCTAATTTTTTAATAAAGGTAAACAAAGTGAGCAACCTTTTTTTAGTAGTTATTTTTTATAGTTTTTTAAAGTAAGTTGATTTTTAACTCAAAATAATGAAAAAAAACGTATTTAGAAAAAAATACTTGAATTTTTAACAAAAGCATAATGAATACTTACAAAAAATATTAATTTTCAAACAAAAAGAAAGATTTTTTTACCACAAAGAGGAATTTTCATTGAAAAACACTTTTTAACTGAAAATTGTAGTTTATACTTAAGTTTCCATATTAAATAATTATATTTTACCAAAAGAAAAACAAAAAAACGAATTTTTAACCTAAGACTATTAATTTTATATAAAACTATAATTTTTTAAACAGAAAGAATAATTTTTTACCAACGAAGATGAATTTTCAACTAAAAACGAAAAAAATTTCAAGCAAACACGAAAGCAATTTTTAATAAAAATGTTCAGTCTGCAGTCATCATTTTATTGACATTTAAGAAATTAAAACTATTTTTGGCTGAATTTAATCATTTTTAGTTTGAAAAGTCTAGTATTATATTTTTTAATTAAGAAGTCATCTTTTTTATGTTTACAATCCTTCTGTTTTTTGTTAATAATTAATTTTTAATGAGTATTTAATTGCAATAAAAATTTAAACAAAAATATATAATATTATTCCTTACGCCTATTAAGAATCTAATGGTCTTTCGTTACAAAAAAAATATCTTTTTTTTTTTAAATTCTAAACCAATGTATTTAGATTATTATATTATCAATAACATTGAAAATAAATAATCCAAACATAATACATTTATACAAATTTCTAACATTAAAAAATTATTATTTATTTAATTTTAATTTTTGATATTTCATTCACATGAGAATCTAATAAAAAGATTTCTTCCATGAAAATTGAGGTAACATTCACAGCTCAATTAAAACTATCTCACTTTCCGGCTCATTAGAGACATAAATATTAATAGAAAATAAAAAAGAGGGAGAAAAAGGCAAAGAGTCAACCAAAAAACAACCTCCCACTCTTTCTTTGTCCTTTTTATACTACTTGGGGACCACCATGTTTCGAGGCCAATTTATGACTCCTCATCAGGGAGTAACTAATTGGATAAACTAAGGTATAATACAAAAAGATTATGTAGCCTAAAAAAAAATATTTTAAAGGATATTCTTAGATCCAATAAATCCAATAAATTACTCCCTGATGAGGAGGTCTAAATTGGCCACGAAACATGTTGGTCCCCAAGTAGTATAAAAAGAAGGGAGATATATAAAATTATTCTTAAAAAAATTAATTATTTTTCAATCTCAAAATACAACAAAAATATCTCTAAGTTGGTTAAGCATAATGAGTCAAATTCATATTGGTCCGTCGAGAAAAGAAATATAAGTAAAAATGATGTATTTAATTTATATCTGTGGGTTATAATAATTTATTAATTTATTTAACTCATTTCAAAATTTTTATATACTCTTGTTAATAAAAAATTTGTTATTGTCTAATTTTAAACTGTTTTCTCTTTTAACATTAGGAAATGAAAAACAATGAAGGTTAATGTACGCTTCACACGTTTTATATGCACAAGAAAATATCAGTTTTTTGTTTAGCCTCGTTTTAAGTTTCAAGAAATTCCAAACTCATTGTTTCCAACAAAGTCAAATTTATTGAGCCATCTGATTTTTTTTTATTTTGCCGATTTCTCATGTTTTTCATTTTTATAGCCTTTTTTAAAATGAATATTCATCATCTTCAATAAATTCACATTTTATTTTTTAAAATTTTTTTTATTTATTAGGCAATTATTATTGTTAAAAACATTTATTAAAATTATTTATTATCTATTTCTGCCTAAATACAAACTAAACTGATAGAACCGAATTCTTTCTGTTTTTTTTTAATAATTAATTTTCAATGAGCAATGAACTATTCCATTTTTTTCATTTGCCTTTTTTTGGTCAAACTCAATTCTTTAATAAACATTGAAAATATTTGTTTAAAAACTGACTTTATCATTGTTTACAATTAACTTTTTCAAATGATAAAGTATCTATGCCATTTTTAGATGAAAACTAATTTTTATTTCAACTAAAAATTCTTCTTTTTTATTGAAAATGTACCTTTTTGGTGGAAAATCATTTTTTGGTTAAAAATCCAAACACTTCGTTTAAAGTTCGTTTATTTTTATTAATTTTTTTTTAACATTATTGATTAAAAATTCACCTACTTTTTGAAAAATTCATTTTTTCTTTTTGTTGCAAATTTAGTTTTTGAAAAGTCCTCGTTTCTTCAGAAAACTATTTGTTTGAAAATTCCTTTCATTCCTTTGGTTGAAAATGCATCGTTTCTTGGTAGAAATACAACGTTCTAATAGATAATAATTTGTTTAAAAATTCTTATTTTGGTTTAAAAATTAATTTGTTGAGTTGAAATGTAAATATTTGACTAAGACTTCTTTTTGGTATATTTAAAGTTTAAAAGTTAACAATTTTGTTTAAAACTTTTTTAAAAATTTATTTGATTTAGTTGAAAATCTTTTTTTTATAACAAATTATTGTTCATTTTTGAAAATCATCTACTTTCGTTAAAACTTAATTTTTTTATCGATAATTCAACTATTTTGTTGAAAGTTTGATTATTTTGGGTTCAAACTAAATTTCTTAACTGAAATTTTAACTGTATCATTTTTTGTTGAAAATTTATCTGTTTTAGTAAAAAATTTATTATTTTTTTGTTAAAAATTAAATTATTTTGTCGAAATTTTTTTTGTTTTTTTGCGAGAAAATTGACTGCTATCAGTTAAAAATTTATTTCTAGTAAAAAGTGGAAAGCTTCTAATGTGTCCCCTAAGGGTTTACATTTTTCATTTACCCTCTTCCTATTCCTTAACACACCTCCCACACCC